>JAJJMA010120713.1:0-10353 GCA_023529015.1 Papaver nudicaule
TTTATGGTAAACTGATAGAGGACAGTTACACCATAAGTCAACAGTTTTGGTTTAAAACCCAGTATTGCTGACAAAAGCCTTTGGCATCGGTCAAAGCAAATCCTAGGCCTGTAACGGACGTCAGCTAGGGGAATCAAGTGCGTGACGATCTGTGGGGGATCCAGAGACGTAAGGAAGGCGACAGTAGCCAATTCGCTTGGAGGGCTTGAGTTGGTCTCTGCTACATCCCAGACCGAAGTCTTATAGTAGGCTAGCGTTTGTAGTCAGTTTGTACTGGGCGGTGTTCAAAACTGGACGAGGTCCCGAGGTTTTTCTGCAAGGCAGTTTCCTCGTTAAAAAACGTTTGGTGTCTTGTGTGCTTTTCCTTTCCGCATTATAACTCTGATTTATAATTAAAGCACCAAGTAGTACGTTATTACCTAACTGTTGAGATTACTCCAGTTAGAGGTTTGGATATTGATTTTTGAGATCGTCCAAACTCTTTACCATAAGACTCACGAGCCAAAACGAAAAGTTGGTAGTATTTCGGTACCCCTTCTTTTTCAGATAATAAATCTAGTTCACTGCTTGTAAAGGTTTAATTACTCAAATGTATCAACATAAAAAATTTAATTTGATAATTTCAACAAATGTTTCTAAACAAAATAAATTTGTTGCGCACAACCCAAATGTTTATTATCAAATGATATCCGAGGGGCTTGCAGTCATAGTAGAAATTCCATTTTCACTACGATGAATAACAATGTAAATGTAAAATCATCCCAAAATCATCAATCTCTGGAGATCAATATAGTTTCAGCCTACGGGGTTTGTCCGTGGAGTAGGTCGATATCAATTGAACCATGTTAAATTTCGTCTCTATTTTGATTTCTCCTTGATCAATGAACCCTCGATACTCATAATTTATTATGGTATCCGAGCGGGGAGATCCGCTCGAGTTGCTTCCGCTTCATAGTTTTTTTAAAAACTTATTGTTTTTTTATCAATATGATGTTGACATCAGATTTAGTTTCGGTTTAAGTCTAGGAATATTGTTTCACTCGTCAACAGCTATCTTTCCTTTTATCCAACAGATTAATCCTGCTACTCACCATTATATTGTTTTTTTGTTTCTTCCAAACAAAGGTTTATCATTGACGACAAAGGTTTCTTTGCCTACAGTCCATTTGGTGTCTCATAATCAGGTATGTGAATCTTTCTTCATAAAGAACTGGATTAATTTTTGTTCTTTTAATTCATCAATCAGTTCACTATTTCTATTAGTTTTCATCATTGTTGATCACACATAAATCAGTGTACTATGTCCTTTTGAGTCAGTTTACAAGAATGCTATGTTTTAGCATTTAGTCTTGTACTGGAAGAGAGTTTCACGAGAAGTGAAAACAATTTACCTAGATATGGGTATGGATAAATGTTTATTGACCTCTCAACAAACCAAGACATTCTCAATCAAACAGATTCACAACGGTCAAGACATACATCTACACTTTGAAGATCATTTTGCTGCGCTCAAGTGCCATTGATTGAAGACCAAGTTCTGTATCAAGATACGTGTTCATAGTTCGAGTACTATTGTGTTACTAAATTTTCACTTTTGTACAACTGTTAATGAGATTGAAGATTCAGTGACCGTGCAGCCGTATAAAGGAAGAAGATAACACAGATGTTTTGCAATCATCAAGGAAGAAGACAACAAAGATGTTTTGCAGTCGTCCTCTTCGTCGACAAAGGTTCAAGTTGAACACTTCAGTTCTTTCCGTACGTGTCCAACTTGAAAGGGGGTATCAGAGTATATTACACGAATAAGTAGCCAGGCAACACGGGCATTCAAGGTACCAGCACAAAAGATTCGGAAGACCAAGCCCACGTCAGTTTACAAAATAAATGTAATCTAGCAAAATAGCTAGATGCTTACCCGGTCAAGGTAATTGTTATTATCTAGTCTAGGGTTTATTGATCATATATCTCTATAAAAAGGAATCACAATGTAAATATAAAATCATCTAGATCAATATTGGTTCACCCTACGGGGTTTGTCCGTGGAGTAGGTCGATAGCAAGATCGATCGAACCACGTTAAATTTCACCTTTATTTTGATTTCTGCTTGATCAATGAACCTTCGATACTCATAATTTATTAAGATGTTATTCATTAAAAAAAATATGAAAAATTATAGCACACACTCGTATTTTTACTTTACCTCTTAACTCAAAACTCGAAGGCATATCCAATGTATAACAAGGGAATCGTGATTTAGGGGGGAAGGAATTACGTGGGGGAAAAAATGGGGGGGGGGGATAAAATTAAACCCAATTGTAAGTCTTCGATGGGGGGTGACCTCGGGAGCAGAAAATATAAACTGAAAATCGATGTGGGTGTGGTACAATTTTTCGATTTCTTCCACCTCTTCTGTCGATCAATTTTCCTCCTGCTCAACTCTTCCTCCTGCTCTAAGAAACCCAGCAACCACAAGACATGGCTCAACCAAAATAATCCGAAGTAAATGGCATAGTCCAAGATAAACTCATACTCATTTTTGTGAGAATTTTTTCATGGTCAACATAGTTTTGAAACATTGGATTTAGTTGTTTGATACTCAATATTAGGATTATTATGTCAGTGTAATAGTCAAAAAGAAGAGAAATCTTAATAACCTCAAATCTGTTCTTGGAGTTTATCCCATTTTATGGTGAGTGATTTTGAACACAACTGTTTGATGAAATTCCTAAGAGAACAAAGTATTTGGGTTGTTTAGGATAGACCTTGGATGAGTTTTATTGATTCATAACTGATATAATCATGCAAAATCACTTTGAACTGTTATTAATTGACTTAACATTTGATGCATTTGCACCTGTATAGGTTCCTAGTTAACTATTAATAGGCAATGGCAATATATATTGTCAACAATATATGTTTAAAGGGTTACTAGTTATCCTGCTCATGTGGTGCACGAGTTGATGTTGCGCGATGCGATTAAACATGCTTTCCCCGGCCCTGAGGATACATCAGAGTAGATACTTGAGATCTCTAAAGAAGCACAAATCATTTGGTCCAAAAGAGATGCTAACTGCAACAAGATGTTCGCAAGAATGCATGTTTCGGCGGACGTAATGCATTTTCTATTCCGGTGTTTCAAAGTACTTGCGTACGTACTAGCAGTTGATGTGGAGTTTTGTGATTTTGCTCGATAGACTTTTTCTACAGAGAGGGAAAGATATGAGAGTGGAGGGCAAGTGATACCTTACCATCGAGTTATAAGGGGTTCCTTTCTCTTTTTTCTCATAACCCTGCTGAGTCAGCAATTGGGGGGGGGGCCCCCCCCCACGTAATTCTTTCCCCCCTAAATCACGATTCATAACAAGGGTGTCCAATTGCGACTATGGAGCTGGACTTCTAAAATTATGCTATGTAATTTGATTTACCAAGCCCAAATTTATTTTCTAGCCCATTTTAAGCATAAGTTTGTTTTTTTGCTACCCCAAGTCCCCAACCCATCTTAAGCACTATGTACAAATCTTAGGAAACATGCTTTGAGCCCTTCCCAAATTATGCAAGCCCTCCCGCCGTCACTCCCCTTAGTAATTTTTGGGACCCCATTAGTTTTCCAACTTTTTTAAATACTAAACTACCCCTCACATGATTAGTCTTAATCATTAGATTAGAGTTAATAATAAGATTAGAGTTAAGTATATAATTAAGGTTTTAGATAATTTAGGTGAGAGAAAATCAGATTTTGGGTTTTTGTGTGGAGAGGGAAGAAAAAGAAAAAATTTGGGTTTTTGGTGTGATTCTTGTTTTGTTTGTGTGTTTTGTGAAATGTTTGGGGGGGATAACATTGATGAACCTCCACGTAACAAACATACGATGATCGTTGCGAGAAATCCGGTTATGGGAGAATCTTCATCGTCACGAAACGTTTTACCGGAAACTCAAGAAAACAACGATTTCGATGATTTTTTTGTCCCAAATCCTGAAGATGAGCACTTATATGATGAACCCATTGCTTCAAATACACAGGTATACTTCAAAATCATGTTTTATGGCCGAAATCGAGCTAAAGGTGAGACTTTTATGTCTCACCAGCGCCATATTCGGCCCCTATTATGGCAGCCGAATGTTCAAGACGAAGAACAGTTCGGCTGCCATAATAGGGGCCGAATGTTGTTTTTTTCGAAATATATTGACACATTCGGCCTCTAAACTTTAGCAGCCGAATCCGGATTCGGCTGCTAACTTAAGTACTAATAGAGGCCGAATGTAGGCAGCTGAATAAGAACTTGAATTCTCATTTTACAGCGTCACATTCGGCTGGCAAAAGCTCTCATAATAGGAGCCGAATGTTAATTCGGCTTGTAAAGTTTAACAGCTGAATGTGCATTCGGCTTCTAACATGAGTTATCGTGCCAGTCGAATGTTAATTCGGCTGGCACTATGAGCCAAAATAAAAGCCGAATGTGGATTCGGCTACTAACATTTGAAGGCCGAATGTTGCATGCTTACATGTGTTTCTCTCTTGTAGGTTGTTCCGGGTGGTATTGAAACAACCGCCGAAGATGTGGATCCCTTACAAACCATTCACGAAGATACTAGAGATCATTATCTACCTTTTCTCGGCTTGGTAGGTTTTTTTTACCTCGCTCTTCTCTTTTAGTCAACCCCATTGTATTTCAAATTCTTAGTTGTTTCGATTTGATTATGTAGACTTGGAAAAGTAGAGACGAATGACGAGATTGGATCGTAGAACATGCAAAGAGAATAATGGGCGTGCTCGTAAAAGGTAGGGAAAGCAAGGAATGGCGGTTAGTGATGGTTTGTGAGAGGAGTGGGTTAAGCACCTTGGTGAGAAGACACACGAAGAAACAAGTTCGAAAGCCCGGGAAGACGGATAAAAGGTACAAGACAATGACAAGGAAGGCGAATTGCCCTTTCAAGGTAGTTTTTAACTACAACCGTTCCGAAGAATTCTGGCATATGAATCCAAACATGGATTGCCGTCATAATCACGAACGTCCACATGACCTTCACGGACACTACAAAGCCGGAGCATTCAAACCAAATGAGTACAAGGAAATCGAGACGTTGTCGGAATTACGTGTCCCTCCCATAAAAATACTAGGGAAGTTGAAAAAGGATAACCCGGAGAACAAGAGTACCTTGAAACAAGTATACAATGCAAGAGCTACAATTAAAAGGAGGGGTTGCCAAGGTAGGGGTGTGATTAAACAATTGATGTGGTTATTTGAGCAACACAACTACACGGCAAGAAGGATTTGGATGACAAGAAAAGAGTGAGGAACTTATTCATTGCCCACCCGGCAATGGTCCAATTGGCCTTATGCTTTCCAGAAGTTCTTTTGTTGGACTGCACTTACAAAACCAATAGGTATCAAATGCCCTTGTTGAACATAGTTTGTCATACGTCGACAAAGGCACCATTCACGGTGGCATTTGTTTTTATGAATGACGAGACGACCGAGAGTTATGAATGGGCATTGGACGCATGTAAGATGCTCTACGATCCGGAAGTGCTTCCCAAGGTATTTGTGACCGACCATGAAGATGCATTGATGGCGGCTATAAGAAAGGTATTTCCCGACGCCGTGAACTTCCTTTGCACCTATTACATTTGGAATTGTGTCAAGAAAAAGTGCCAACCGATAATACAACCTATCAAGATGGGTGAAATTCAGAAGATTAAAAAGACACCGGAAGATCAACGAGAGCCTATGGAAAAGGAGTTCCTTGCTAATTTTGAAGCGAATGAAGAAATGTTTAGATTATTCTCGGAAGAGTGGGATAATTTGGTTTTTTCACCGACCCGTGGAATATATAACTCAAGGTATGAATTGTTTGTTGATCGTTGGAGCGTACAGTTCGACGAAGTCATTAAGTATTTGAAGAAAGAATTGTTGGATCATCATGCAATACGGTTTGTTTACGCTTTCACGAATGAACACAAACACTTCGGGAACCGAGCCACAAGCATGGTGGAGGCGTCTCATTACCGATTGAAGAAGAACTTATTTGGGTGTATCGACTCGTTCGTCTCCCTCTTCGATTCAATCAATGAGTATTTCACATGTGATGTTAGGAGGATCCTTGAAGAATTTGAATGGAATAGGATGATGCAACACCAAACTTATGGGGACCACAAGATGCACCGCGGCCTTACTCATAACGTCTCACATCTATGCATCGAGATATTGATGAAAGAGAGAAAGAAAAAGGATAAACACAACATCCAACCGGGCGATGAATGTAATTGCATGTTGATGGAATCGATGGGACTTCCATGTCGACATATCATGGCCAACTACGAAGACCCCGATCTCATACCTTTTGAGGATATTGATCCACATTGAAGCAATTAAGCTTTGTTCCTCGTCCAACCGATGATCCCGACGAACCCTTTGAGGAGACGGATGTTGGAAAAAGGCTAATTGAGAAGTACAAGCGAAGTAACCGGGCGCAAAGGCAAATTCTATTGCACGAGATGATACCGATCGTGGAGCCATACACCGAGGAGGGATTGGAAGAACCGGAGGTTAGGCCGGGAAAGGGTAGGTCGAAGCAAACTATGACGAGGAAGGCAACTAGAGCTCACAATTTGCAAGCGTCTAAAGATTACACAAAAAGAAATCCTTCCGGTATTGAGTACCACAATGCAAAGTATGAGGAGGAGAGGAAGGAAATGGAGAAGTTGGGGATGCCGGTACAAGATAGAGATAGTGTGTTGAGCTCAAGGAAGAGGAGCCGGACAAACAAAGCTCCATCAAGCGTGGGAAATGGCAACAATAAGGGGAGTAAGACACCTAGCACACAACCTAGTTACAACAAGAAGTGGACTCTAAAAGACATCATCCCCAAGAATGTATTTGTTCCCACTACACCGTCTCCCAAGCAACCTACCTTGGAAATAGAGAAAGGCAAGGGTAAGAAGATGGCGACACTACAAGAGAAGGAAATAACTCGCAAGACAAAACATGCATTTGGAAAATTTTCGGCACCAAAGGATAAGTCGGGTAATCTTTGTAGGAAATTCAACATGATATATGACAACTACATGGAGGACCTTCCCGAGATCATCCGACCTTATATTATAAGCATGGAAGATGTTGAAGGAGATGGCAATTGTGGGTATCATGTAACGGGCGAGCAACTAGGTCCCTTCGCGGCTTCTCCGACACCCGTTGGCATCAATGCAACTACATTCGAGAGAGGTTAGACCTCACACTATGCAACAACCGGGATTTCTACAAGGAAATGATGAAGGATGGCATTAAGGGAGTAGCGGGTACAAATGAGGAATTTATACAATTTCGAAGGAGACTACGTGGAGGCCATAGAATCGAAGATGGACATTGGATGGATTTTCCAATATGCGGGTTCCTTATAGCGGAGGCATTCAATTGCGCGGTACATTTCTACTCTTTTGCTTTGAGTCAAACTTATGTACCGCTTAAGTCTCCTTGCGATGCCAATGTGAATGATAGGAGACTTTTCATCGGGCATGTTGGAAGATGTCATTTTATTGGTCTGAAGCTACAACCTAGTTGCCCACTACCTCCATTTCATCCCCATAGCTTTTGGGAAAACGTAGAGAGAAACTACTCATGTGATTGGTATAACAAATACAAGACGGGAATTGATGCATGGACCGCTTACCACATGGAGCAAGGCATCCCTCAATGTAACGTATCGGATGGTGATAGTGAAGACTTGGATGATGATGATTTGATTGAAATGCACTCTTACATTGAGGAAGTAAAAACGACGGTCGGATTTGAAGAAGTTCAAGGAATCGAGGAGATGGTCACCGACTTGGGTTAACCTACTACGTTTTCCCGAATGTTCTTGTTGTTTTTTGTTTGGTTTGGATGCAATTCCTTTTTTGGTACATTCGGCTCACACGAAATGCACTTTTTTGCCGGAATTTATTTTGTTTGGATGCATTTCCATGTTTGGATGGTAGTGTTGTTCGTATTTAAACGTTTCTCCTTTCCATAGTTTCCATTCTTTTTTTGATATGATTAATTATTCGGCTTCTAAATAGAGGTCGAATCCACATTCGGCCTCCAACATCTCACAGTAATAGAAGCCGAATTAGCATTCGGCCCTCACGATAAATTATTATAGAGGCCGAATGTTGGGGTTAAAAAATTATTGAAACTCGGTGTTACATTCGGCCTCTACAATCTAAGTTATTTAGGGGCCGAATATATATTCGGCCTTCACAATAGTTTCATATTAGGGGCCGAATACATCCACGATAGTTTCCTTTTTGTTAGGGCATTGTCCGGTCAAACCCACTAGCGTTGGTATGTCAAGCTAGTTGTCAGTTTTAGGTGTCAAAATTCAATTCTTGATTTAGCCTACTAGAGTTTAGATTTCGGAAATGGGATATAGACAGAGTAGTAGAGACCTTGAAGACGAAGACTGTGAAGACAAAGAAGACATCAATTATTCTTCATCGATAAAAGGTTAGTAGGAGTTATGACTTTATGGATATTCTTCTATTTCTACTTTCTCTATTCTTTCGAAATATAGTCGACTACTTTAGTAGTAATGTAGCGATTGAGATCGTGTTCTTGTGTAACATGGCTTTATGTCATGACCAGTATTTGATCCCACGAATACTGTGAATCAAGAACGTATGAGATAGATTCGACGCCATATGACCATTACAATGGTTTGCTTGCAAACTGTTATGTTGGATATGGATGAATCTAAAGGAGTGCTCTTGAGCAAAGAGCCTGTGGATCATAGCTGAGGACGTTCTCACGTCTAAGTTCTGGCTCAGCCCAGTTCCTCCAGCGAAGACCGGATTTGACCAAGTTTGACCAGCAGACGGTTCCCGAACCGGTTTGCGTACCAGAAGCTGAAAATCTCCTGTGTCGCATTAGTTCCCGTACCTATCTTATCAGTACGTGAACCCGACATGGAGAGTTTTCTGGAAAGTCGAATTAAGAGTTTTATTCTTTTAGAATTTCACTCTAGGTCAAATTCCAACTCCTTTATCTCTTAGATGGACTTGTGTAAAACATAAATACCTTTTGTGTTCCATCTAACGATCCTCAATGAGTCAATAAGATAAGATTATCTCTGGTCTGTTGGATTCCTATCTTGAAGTGTTTTTGAGCCAACAAAACACTTGGCAGATAAATCTAAAAAGGAATTTCAATTGAGATTAATCTGTATTACTTGGTTGGCAAGTTTAGGGTTTCCTTAACTTGTGGGACAAGTAATTGATGCTTAATTCCAAAGCAACCTATCTTATTGAGTGCTATAAATAGAGGTGTCTACGGACAAATACCGCAAGCATCAAGCACACGTGAAGGTCCTTAGGGAAGTAGCGTAAACTCTTTTCACTTCGGTGAAAGCTTGTTGTGGTATAGTCATCCTCTATAGGTTGCAGCTCCTCTGGGAACTCCCTACGACTATAAAGACTTCCTTAGAGAGTTGGGAAGCACAGGTAGATTGATCCCTCAGCGGTTGATCAGAATCACCTGTAACCTCAGTAACCTATCCTAGTTCTTGTCTATTCTAAAGTCCGTCTCTTCTGCTATACGGCTATTCAAGAACTAGTTAAGTTACGTAAAGGTTGGAAAGGTAGCAACGCACGGCTGCACTCGGTGTTGTAAGACCTAGTTGGCTCCAGTTATACAAGTTCCTTAAGTGGTTCTTCATCTATAACTGAGGTAGATACAGATTGGGCATTGCGAAGTTGGTTTGCGTGTCAGCCCCGATTTGTGAAGTAGATTTCCGTATGACCTGGATTTGACAATCCGAAGGAAGTCATCTTTGTTTATGGTAAACTGATAGAGGACAGTTACACCATAAGTCAACAGTTTTGGTTTAAAACCCAGTATTGCTGACAAAAGCCTTTGGCATCGGTCAAAGCAAATCCTAGGCCTGTAACGGACGTCAGCTAGGGGAATCAAGTGCGTGACGATCTGTGGGGGATCCAGAGACGTAAGGAAGGCGACAGTAGCCAATTCGCTTGGAGGGCTTGAGTTGGTCTCTGCTACATCCCAGACCGAAGTCTTATAGTAGGCTAGCGTTTGTAGTCAGTTTGTACTGGGCGGTGTTCAAAACTGGACGAGGTCCCGAGGTTTTTCTGCAAGGCAGTTTCCTCGTTAAAAAACGTTTGGTGTCTTGTGTGCTTTTCCTTTCCGCATTATAACTCTGATTTATAATTAAAGCACCAAGTAGTACGTTATTACCTAACTGTTGAGATTACTCCAGTTAGAGGTTTGGATATTGATTTTTGAGATCGTCCAAACTCTTTACCATAAGACTCACGAGCCAAAACGAAAAGTTGGTAGTATTTCGGTACCCCTTCTTTTTCAG
>JAJJMA010120726.1:0-14124 GCA_023529015.1 Papaver nudicaule
AGCTTAAAGCTTCCATCTGACCTTGCCTACGGCATGAGAGGTGCAGGCTGCAAAGGAGGTACTAGCTAGCTTCCAACTACTACTACTACATTGTGCTTTATGTCAGTGATGTTGTAGTGGTGCTTATATGTAGGTATGATTGCAGGTACCAATTGTATAATACCTCCAAATTCGACACTCTTGTTCGATGTTGAGTTCATTGGCAAGGCATGATCCAGAATCTGTGCAAGTCTCAGTCATCATTCTCATCAGTTAGGAGCTAGTAGCTCGCTCAATTACTTTACTAGCTATCTGCCCCTTTTATGTATAAAATTAAAATAGAAGTTTTCACAACAAAGATTTACCGTGATATATCATCAAAATTAATTAGTCTACTCTTCTTTTCAGTTCAGCTATCCATTCGTAAAAATGAAAAATTAGTCTACTCTTCTTTTGCTTGAGTAAAAGCTTGAAATACCAACAAGGAATTGGGTTTTTAGTAGTGCAGTTGCTGATGGTTTGTATTTAAGGAGATGCAACGAGGAGGATTGAGAGGTGATGTATTTTGAGGTTTTGTGCAGGTTTATGATCATTAACGTCGGCCGCAAAGGGTCCTCGGATATCCAAATGTCATTTGGCAGGACCATGTTAATTACAATAAAACCAGGCTATCCAAACCTAAATAGGGCATCCCTTATACTAAGAGATTAATTTCTCCCCGATTTCTTATTTTGTTGAGTGAGTTCTTGAGAAGAAGAAGGGGAAAAAAAAAAAAAACTAGGTTGAGTGTGAAGATGGTCGAATTGAGTGAGATTGAACGGGGTGAATCTTCATCTCGCGAAGTCAAATTCATCGTACGTGAATGAAGCCACGGAGGTATGGAGCTCTAACCTTCTTGAGAAAATCCACGAGGATGAGTGTTTGGAAGCACATCATAAATCAATGAAGGCAAATGAAGAGAAAATGGCTCTAAATGATCAGGTATATTGTTCTGGCTTCAAACCCATTAGCTTAGAATGCTTGAATGGTGCATGAAAATCTATGGTTGCATGCATTGAATTTTTCACCTAATTTAATTCGTACATATTGGTTTCACCACTCGGTAGCTTAACTTTTTTCGAGCAACGATTATATAGCAGTTGGACTACAGAAAACTGTTCAAAATGATTGCTTATTCGGCGGCTCATGAAGCTACCATTTAGTATTATGTTTTCAACAATTTGTCTAATTTTCTATATTTTATTCTAAGTTGTAGATTTGGTGGAGAATGGAGGATGTCACTTCTCCTGTTAGTTCTTTGTTCCCTAAACGAAACGCATACCTAATTAACTCAAGTTACACAAAAAAAAACAGACAAAAACAATATCATAGTCTTCGGTAGCTCGATGAATAAAGAGCAACCGAGTATATCATTTTCTTATCCTTTAGAATACACATCACACTAACTCGGTAGCTCAAAAAAAAAAAAAACTACCGATTAAAAACAAAAAAAAAATACACAAAAATATGGTCTGAACTCCACTTTATTCGGTATCTCATTAAGCTACCGACAACCTATACATGTTGAAATATGTCTCAAAATTCACACTTGAAAGTATTTAGGTTAGGATTAGCAAAATTACCTAGAGTAAGCTTACTCTGTAGCATTTCTATCATAGGCCAAACAGTAGAAGCCTAGACCCTGTCAGGCATCAAAATGGTCACTCCAAAAAGTTATCAGGGATAGAAGTCAACTCCTTCTGCATTAAATCGCAAATTTGAGCCCTTCTAGCTCGAGTACAACCATCAACAAAACATTTACTCTTAGTTTTATGCTCCAAACTTTTCTTAACACCGTTACAGAAGATGAACACATCATCTTCAAAAAAATAAAAAAGAGGTGAATAGGATACACTCCTTTTTTGTTCACTGTTGGCTGATTATCCATATTTCAACGTAATGAGATAAGCTTTTATTTAGATCTTCTTCCATCAAAACAAACAAGAGGGGAGACAAAGGACCCCCCCGCCTCAAACCCCTGGTAACAGAGAAGGAACATTAGGACTACCAATTATCATCAATACAAAAATTCTAGCATACTCAAACAACACCTGCTTCTAATTACACCAAAGAAGAAAAATACATATTTTTGTAAAACCTTGAAAAGAAATTCTCAGCTCACAGCATCATAAGCTTGCCACCACCACCTTCTTTATATCTTCGTTTCATTAACCAAGTCAGAGGCAAGTAAGACTTGTTCATGGATGCTCCAACCTTTAATATAAGCCACCTGCTGAGGAGAAACTAACTCACTCAATCATTCATCCTAGTAGTTATAATCTTGGTAAAGATTCGGTAGTTGAATCTAATCAAATATTACCACTTAACATTAACACCCTGCTAATAGAAAATCAAAAAGAAAACATACATACCTAGGGATATGGATTTCATTGAATCCTCTTTTTCTTCTTCTTCTTTTCCCTCAAGCATAACCATTTGGAATATCTCTGATATCTTTCTTTCATTTTTATTCTTCTTGTGTTTACGACTATAAGCTTCCTTGCTCGTTAATTGATATCTTAATTAATAATAAAGATATGGATTTCATTCAACTCCTCTTTTTCCTCTTCTTTTCGCTCAAACATAACTATTTGAAGTTTTTCTGATCTTTTCTTTTCATTTTTATTCTTCTTTTATTTTCGGTTATAAACTTTCTTACTCGCTGATTTAAGTTTTGCTCTATCTTTGGAAATTAAAACCCAATATTAAAACATATATAAGATCTTTAAGATCTTCCTGTGATATAGATGTAGAATTAGTTAATGCATTCTCCTCCTCATCTTCCACTATCTCCTCAAGTTCTGGCAGTGGTGGTGATGATTGTGTGTTCAGAAGTAGTGGTGGTAGTGGATGTTGTTGCAGTGTAATAAGAAAATTAAAAAGAAAACTTACTCATAAGCAGGCCTTGGAACTTCCACTTGTTCCTCAAATCTAACTGTTTGAAGCTTCTCCTCTTTGTTTTTCTCAAACCTAACAATTTGGAGTTTCGCTACTCTCTTCCTTGCCTTCTTATTCTTCTTATGTTTTCTTCAGTATGCTTTCCTGCTGGGTGATTGATATCGTTTTCTATCCTTCGTCTGCAATCAACAAAAAAGAGATGAATAACTGAAACTGAAACAACCAAAACCAGAAAACCAAAATCAAGAAAACCTACCATTTAACCCTCCAAGAAATTCGTCTCTATTCTTCACTCTGTTGGCCTTTTCTTCTTCTTCCTCCTCCTTGAATCCTAGGTTGCCGCAGAGAAGTAGAGAAAGGGGAAAGTAAGAGAGAGAGAGAGAGAGAGAGAGAATGACCAAGTGCAAAAAACCGAAACCCTAACTTTGTTATCTGAAATCATAATCCGACGAGAAGAGGAGGGAGGATTAACAACTATAAATTAAAAGCTAATTATGCACGTGTCAGTATTACTTACAGAGTGTAATGGAAGTGTAATTAAGGTTAAACTTTTTGGTGTAATGGAAGTGTAATTAAGGTTAAAGTGTAAACGTAGCTTAAAGCTTCCTTCTGAACTTGCAACCACATACATACAACATGAGAGGTGCAGGCTGCAAAGGAGGTACTAGATACAACAACTACAAAACTACTACTAGCAGTCCACTTCTTATATATAAGGGAAAAAAAGGAAGGAAGAATTTATGTGACCGTACACGTGGCTGGACTCGATATAACTATTCATTTGAAAGCATGATTGATACGATGGGTGAATCTTAACCTTTCATAATCGAGGGGCATCTGCCCTGTCGATGTGACCTTGTGTTTTCTTAAATGTATAATCTTATGGAGTGAATATCATGGTGCGAGAGTTCAGAACTAGTTTTGTATTTATAGATTCGTAGGCGCACTGGTTTTTTGCATTTTGAGTGATGTTTATTTCCGTTCTGTGTATCATGTTTTATACATCAATGAGATTTTGATGGAGAATATAAAAGAAGTAGCTCAATTAATATGGGACGGAGGGAGTAATTGTTTCTTATTACAAGATCAATTTTACTTCTTAACACATTGTTAATTCCCTTGATAAATAGACAAAACGAGAAAAAGACGGAGGAATTAACCAACAACTAATCATATTGTTAAGAGTGAAGTGTAAATAAGTTGTAAAAGTGCCAAGTGTGTAAGTCTTCCGAATTCGACACCCTTGTTCGATATGGTTGAGATTATTGGAAATTGATATATAACCCAAAATCTGAAATTCTCAGCAGACACTTAAGCACTATATGCCACTGAGGTTAGAGAAGGGATCAAAAGGATAAATCTCATAGGGAAGTTCTCAGGAGGTAGCTCGCCCTTTTTTCGAGCTCAATTACCTTATTATCTATTTATTCTGTACAAAACAGAAGAAAATTCCAAAACGTGAATTACAATGTATATATATATTTTTTTTTGAAATATGAAATAGATATAATAAACTAGATAATATATTTGTTATACGTGGATATTTTAGACCCTTAACATCATTGAAGATAATACCTGTAAAAGAAATGTTCGACGCGGTCCCAAATATTTGACCCTTATTTAACTTACCATTTCTTCTTCAAAATTGTTTTTAGGTCACAAAGAAGTTTTTAGGCCGCACAGAAGGGGAAAGTAAGAGAGAAAGTTAGAGAAGAGAATAAATGGTTTCATTTATATCACAAAATTTGGTTTCTTATTACAACCATATAATCACACTGATAATTTCTCCTGCTAAATAGACTAGACAAGAGACTAGACAAAACATTTACTCTTTTCTTAACACCATTACAAGAAATGAACACTTCATCTGTAAAAAAAACTATGGTTTTATATCACGACTTGGTTTCTTATTACAAAATCAAATCTTACCAGTTAACATTAACACCCTGCTGGTGATCGTAATAGAACGATTGGGCCTAAAGGAGATATGAAATTCTTCGAACATGAATATGAACAGCATGGCATATGTGAAAATGGTACTGTACTAGCCTTCTTCCAAAAGGTGTTAAGACTGTATAACGAAATACATGCCATTCCTCTTGATGATGACCTCAGGGACGAGCCCTCGAATCTGGGTAAAGAATTGGCGGAGATCATCCGAAAGAAGAATATACAAGATTCCCACGTAGGGATATGCGACTCCCTAGGTAAAGCCGTGAGCTACAAAGGGATTCTTGAAACCCTACGTGATAGATTGGGAGTTGATGTCGATGTCCAGTGCGTGGGATATACAGAGGCCCTCACCAAGTTATCGTTCACAAGAATTCTCGAAATACGGATAGGCATCGACTTTAGTAAGGATGGGGTGTCCTGGAAGCTAGTGGATCTACCCCAAGAGGGGGCTAAACAATGTGAGCAAGGTCATTTCCCGGGAATCGTCACACTCCCGAGAGAAGCTATACCTCCTCGAAAGCACAGGTGTGAAGTCTACTACCCCCCAATGCCCCACCCATCATGAGGCCCGAAATTCCGCCTGGTATGATACCTTGAGTGTGCCCTTATAGTTACTAGAGAGTAGTGAATCTCAGTTTGATTTTAATGAATGTGTGTAAGGAATGATATGTATCTTAAATAAAAAAAAAAACATTAACACCCTGCTAATAAGAAATAAAGAAGAAAATATACATACCCAAGGATAGGGATTTCATTCAACTCCTCTTTTTCCTCTTTCTTTCCCTCAAACATAACTATTTGAACTTTCTCTGATGTCTTCTTTTCCTTTTTCTTCTTCTTCTTCTTCTTTTATTTTTGTCTACAAGCTTTCCTACTTGTTGATTGATATCTTGCACTACTTTGGTCTGCGAACAAATCAACATCATTTTGGAAAAGATAACTACTATAGAACTTACAATTTTTGCCTTCTTTTTTTTAATCTTTCTTCTTCTTCTTCTTCAGATTTTTAGGTGGAAGAGTTAGATAAGAGAATAAATCAGAAACCCATGGTTTTATATCAAAACTTGCTTTCTTATTACAAAATCAAATCTTACCACTAAACATTAACACCCTGCTAATAAGCAATTAAGAAGAAAACATACATACCCAGGGATAGAGATTTCATTCGGTTTCTCTTTTTCTTTTTCCTTTTCTTCAATCATAATTAACTATTTGAAGTTTCTATAACCTTTTCTTTTCCTTTTTAATCTTCTCTAATTTTCGTCTATAAGTTTTCATCCTCGCTGATTTAAGTTTTGCCCCATCTTTGGTCTACAATTAAATAAAGAACAAAACAGTTAAAATAACTAAATTAAACAGAAATTAACAACACTATTTTAGAGAAGATTACAATCAAACATCTTATGTCTTCCAAATTCAACACTCTTATTCGATGGTTGAGTTCATTGGAAACCCATAACCTGGAATCAGAAAGTCCCATCCGATACTTAAGCATTATATGCCAGTGAGGTTAGATAAGGGAACAAAACGTTTAGTCTCATAGGAAGTTGAAGCTGTTAGGAGTAGCTCGCTCTTTCTTCGATCTCAATTACCTTAATTATTATCTACTCTTTTTATTGTGCAAAACAGAAGAAATTTCCACAACAAAATTACGTACATTTTTTTTTAAAACATGAAATAGATTTAATAAACTAGATATTCGTTACACGTGGATATTTTAGACCCACAACATCATTGAAGATAATAAGCTGTAAAAAGAAAGGTGCAACGCAGTCCCATATATTCGCGCCATATAAAAACCAGTTTGACTGAAGTCCGTTGCATGGTTGGCTAGCTAGTCCATCAACTACCTTGTTACCCTTTCGATAGGTATGATATATGATGTAGTTTGGAATTGTTTATAGCAGCTGGTATGTTTCGAAAATCATACTAGTGAGGTACTAGGGGCCCCGACTGTCCCGCTTAGGAAGTAGACAAGGTAGGCCCAATCTGTCTCGAAGCATATATGATTCCAAGGTCAAGTAGTAGTTGTTCGTGTTCCCAAGTCTCGTTGCCAAAGCCGTGGTAATTCCAAGTGGTTGTGCCATAGCCATGAGAAGTGTTGATGAGTCTTGACAGATGAATCCCACTCGAGCATATCCTGAATGTCCTCTAACCGCTCCATCTGTGTTGATTTTAATCCATTCAGCCTTGGGATTCAAGCCCACTAACATGGTAGTCGTGGTTTTTGCATTTCATGTGCGTCCGAGAGATGAGGTGCAAAACCTTGTGTGGCCATGCAAACTCTTGTTGTAGTTGAAACCAAAACGTAACCATATGTGTTTGTCACTTTGTTGTTGTTGTTTCGGTAAGATCAATTCATTTCGGGCCAACCAACTACACCACATAATAAAGCAAAATAGAGGGGTAATATAAATCGACAATTTAAAAGTCAGGAGTTGGATAATATTGATCGATTGAAATCAAACGCGGTGAGGGGTTGATAAAATTTGAGTCCGACACTAGGTGTGGATAAGGAGATGAGTTTCTAGTATCGTCTGACACATCACCTTTAAGGCCCCTTTCTATGGGTAAGGCAAAACTGTTGTTTTGCCTTATTTCACCCACTATGGAAGGGGAAAACACCAAAAACGAGCAGGCAAACCGCTGGATTTGCCTGTTTGATGGTTCAGATAGAGTCACTAGCGGTCGCTAGAAACTACTTTGGTCGAAAGAGTGAATCTCGACCGATATTCTCTCTCTCTAGGTCGAGATTAATACTCTCGATCAATACTTCTTCTCACCTAATTTCTTAACTTTTTTCCTACTTTTTAGATTTTATATTATATCTTATATTTATCTCTCCTAAATTATCTCTCCTACACATTATCCACACCATTTACTTAATATTATTTTAATAAAATTAGCATGTTTTCCATACTGGGAAAACATGTTCGCCTGGCCATGTGGCCAGGCAAATCACACGATTTGGCCTTAAAGGTGAGATCTTCATTCAATGCTTTCCACAAAAAAACCGTAATTTTGGAGGACAAGGTAGTATCCATAAAAGAGAAGTAGAAGATAGAGTTACGCAATGAAGGGTTGAAGTGTGATACTAGACATTGGTAACCAAAACTGGTAGTGTATTCGGCCGATTTGGTATAGAGCCCAAATAAGTCTTCTCTTCTTTTTGGGTCATCTATCCACCCGCCATTCCATGAATAAATGAAATGGCAATTTTCTATGAATGGAAAACTGAATTGGTGCGACAAGGAGCAGGCAAACTGTACTGAATTACGAGAAAAGCAGCACCTGAATTAA
This sequence comes from Papaver nudicaule, assembly GCA_023529015.1. Lineage (NCBI taxonomy): Eukaryota > Viridiplantae > Streptophyta > Magnoliopsida > Ranunculales > Papaveraceae > Papaver > Papaver nudicaule. The sequence goes on from JAJJMA010120726.1 coordinate 8,170, forward strand.
AGGTTGGGCCGAGTTTAATTGCAATTCAATTAAAGGAACGAATGGGAATTACTGGATTACAAAGTATCCATTGCTTCAAATTCGAATTTGATTTCCTTCCATACTTCACAAGCAGCTGCTAGCTCAGGGCTCCATTTGCAAGCTTCACGAATAATGTCATTACCTTGATGAGCAAGATCACGTCCCTCATTACGCGCTTGTACACACGCTTCTAGGGCTACTCGATTTGCTACGGCACCCGGTGCATTACCCCAAGGGTGTCCTAAAGTTCCTCCACCGAACTGTAGTACAGAGTCATCTCCAAAGATCTCGGTCAGAGCAGGCATATGCCAAACGTGAATACCACCTGAAGCCACAGGCAGAACACCTGGTAGAGAAACCCAATCTTGGGTGAAATAAATACCACGACTTCGGTCTTTTTCAATAAAATCATCACGTAGTAAATCAACAAAACCTAAGGTTATTTCTCTTTCCCCTTCCAGTTTACCTACTACGGTACCAGAGTGAATATGATCTCCACCAGACATACGTAATGCTTTCGCTAGTACACGGAAGTGGATACCATGATTCTTCTGTCTATCAATAACTGCATGCATTGCGCGGTGGATGTGAAGAAGTAAGCCATTATCTCGGCAATAATGAGACAAGCTAGTATTTGCAGTGAATCCACCCGTTAAATAGTCATGCATTACGATAGGAACGCCCAATTCTCTGGCAAATACATCCCTTTTTATCATTTCTTCGCATGTACCTGCAGTAGCATTCAAGTAATGTCCTTTGATTTCACCTGTTTCGGCCTGTGATTTAAAAATAGCTTCGGCACAAAATAGGAAACGGTCTCTCCAACGCATAAAGGGTTGTGAGTTCACGTTTTCATCATCCTTGGTAAAATCAAGTCCACCGCGGAGAACTTCATAAACCGCCCTACCGTAGTTTTTAGCAGATAAACCCAATTTTGGTTTAATAGTACATCCCAATAGGGGACGACCATACTTATTCAATTTATCTCTTTCAACTTGGATACCGTGAGGTGGGCCTTGGAAAGTTTTAACATAAGCAGGAGGAATTCGAAGATCCTCTAGACGTAGAGCGCGAAGCGCTTTGAAACCAAATACATTACCCACGATGGAAGTAAACATGTTAGTAACAGAACCTTCTTCAAAAAGGTCTAAAGGATAAGCTACATAACAAATATATTGATTGTCTTCTCCAGCAACGGGCTCGATGTGGTAGCATCTTCCTTTATAACGATCAAGGCTGGTAAGTACATCGGTCCACACAATTGTCCATGTACCAGCAGAAGATTCGGCAGCTACCGCGGCCCCTGCTTCCTCAGCTGGAACTCCAGGTTGAGGAGTAACTCGGAATGCAGCCAAGATATCAGTATCTTTGGTTTCATAGTCAGGAGTATAATAAGTCAATTTGTAATCTTTAACACCAGCTTTGAATCCAACACTTGCTTTAGTCTCTGTTTGTGGTGACATAAGTCCCTCCCTACAACGCATGAATTAAGAATTCTCACAACGACAAGGTCTACTCGACATGAATTAGCCGTTAATGAAACCTTTCACAGGAATCTTTCACAAAACTCTCAACAAATATTATCAACTAATCAGAATGGTTGGTTGTTAGACCACGGTATTTGATTCGCCAAATACATCAACATCATTATTGTATACTCCTTCATATGTATGGCGCAACCCAACCCCTGTTTTTCAAGTTTATAATCCCGTACTTTTTTGAATCGAAATATCTCAAAAAAAAAGGAAATTCACTCTTGACAGTGCTATATGTTGTATATGTAAATCCTAGATGTAAAACTCTCCGGAATTCGTCCCTGAAAAGGTAGAGAAGAGGCGGAAAAATATATGCTGAAATAAGAAACAATGGCCGATGCGAAAAAAAAAATGAATTATAAATAGAGTTCAGGTTCGAATTCCATAGAAAATATGGATGGGATTGTCTATAATGATAGAGAACTGAAACGTTCCCTCGTGGTTTTTATCCATCTATCTTATTTTTTAGGTTGGTGAAACTTGAAAATTCACTCATTGAACGAGTAAACAATAGAATTGGAGTCGCTTGAATGGTACCAACGAAATCAAGTACTAACTCCTATTAATTATTGAATTAACCGATCAACCTGCTTGCTATCGGACACTTTTTCTTCGGTTTACAAAATGCAAAGAATTTCTACATATTTCACTTTTTATTATTATGAAAACAAATCCTACCCCTTCGGGTCTCGGGGTTTCCACACTTGAAGAAAAAAACCTGGGGCGTGTCGCTCAAATCATTGGTCCGGTGCTAGATGTATCATTTCCCCCCGGAAAGATGCCTAATATTTACAACGCTTTGGTAGTTAAGGGCCGAGATACTGCCGGCGGGCTAATTAATGTCACTTGTGAGGTACAACAATTATTAGGAAATAATCGAGTGAGAGCTGTAGCTATGAGTGCTACAGATGGTCTGATGAGAGGAATGGAGGTTATTGACACGGGAGCTGCTTTAAGTGTTCCAGTCGGTGGGGCGACTCTCGGACGAATTTTCAACGTTCTTGGAGAGCCTGTTGATAATTTAGGTCCTGTCGATACTCGCACAACATCTCCTATTCATAGATCTGCGCCTGCTTTTATACAATTAGATACAAAATTATCTATTTTGAAACAGGGATCAAAGTAGTTGATCTTTTAGCTCCTTATCGACGTGGGGGGAAAATAGGACTATTCGGGGGGGCTGGAGTGGGTAAAACAGTCCTTATCATGGAATTGATCAACAACATTGCCAAAGCTCATGGAGGCGTATCTGTCTTTGGCGGAGTGGGCGAGCGTACTCGTGAGGGGAATGATCTTTACATGAAAATGAAAGAGTCTGGAGTTATTAATGAGCAAAATCTTGCAGAATCAAAAGTAGCTCTAGTCTATGGTCAGATGAATGAACCTCCGGATCTCGGATGAGAGTTGGTTTGACTGCCCTAACCATGGCAGAATATTTCCGGGATGTTAATGAACAAGATGTCCTTCTATTTATCGACAATATTTTCCGATTTGTCCAAGCAGGATCCGAAGTATCCGCCTTATTAGGCAGAATGCCTTCTGTTGTGGGTTATCAACCTACCCTTAGTACAGAAATGGGTACTTTGCAAGAAAGAATTACTTCTACCAAAGAGGGGTCTATAACTTCTATTCAAGCAGTTTATGTACCTGCGGACGATTTGACCGACCCTGCCCCTGCTACGACATTTGCACATTTAGATGCTACTACAGTACTATCAAGAGGACTAGCTTCAAAAGGTATCTATCCAGCAGTAGATCCTCTTGATAGTACGCCAACTATGCTCCAACCTCGCATCGTTGGTGAAGAACATTATGAAATTGCGCAAAGAGTTAAGCAAACTTCACAACGTTACAAAGAACTTCAGGATATTATAGCTATCCTTGGGTTAGACGAATTATCTGAAGAGGATCGTTTAATCGTAGCAAGAGCACGAAAAATTGAGAGTTTCTTATCACAACCTTTCTTCGTAGCAGAAGTATTTACGGGCTCTCCAGGGAAATATGTTGGTCTAGCAGAAACAATTAGGGGGTTTCAACTGATCCTTTTCGGAGAATTAGATCCTCTTCCTGAGCAGGCCTTTTATTTGGTAGGTAACATCGATGAAGCTACCGCGAAGACTGTGAACTTAGAAGTGGAGTGCAAATTGAAGAAATGACCTTAAATCTTTGTGTACTAACCCCGAATCAAGTTGTTTGGGATTCAGAAGTGAAAGAAATTATTTTATCTACTAATAGTGGCCAAATCGGTGTATTACCAAACCACGCCCCTATTGCCACAGCTGTAGATATCGGTCTTTTGAGACTACGTCTTAATGACCAATGGTTAAAAATAGCTCTGATGGGTGGTTTTGCTAGAGTAGGCAATAATTATATTACTATTTTAGTAAATGATGCGGAGAAGGGTAGTGACATTGATCCACAAGAAGCTCAGCAAGCTCTTGAAACAGCTGAAGCTAACTTGAGTCGGGCTGAGAGGAAGAGACAAACTATTGAAGCAAATTTAGCCGTCAGACGAGCTAGGACGCGAGTCGAGGCTATCAATGTAATTTCATAACTAATTGCCCAATAAAAAGTAAGTTCTGTTTATACACCATATTTTGGTTCTGCGGATTGAGTCAAATCAACTGTAATAGCATTTCTGATGCAACTAAAAAAAAGAGGGTGGGTAGAAAAACTTATTAGATATCAATTACTCCGGTATCTAATAAGTTTTACCTACTATTGGATTTGAACCAATGACTCCCGCCGTATGAAAGCAATACTCTAACCACTGGGTTAAGTAGGTCATTTATCATCACAAAGAGAAAGAAAGGGGCTTGTCATATCGATGAATTATAGATGCAATCTTATTTCTAAGCAATACCAATTCTTGGCAGGAAACCGATCAGAAGCTATCATGTTGGATCATAGAAGATTCATCTTGACAAGAAATTATTTCCATGATAAACTATCTATAAGGGCTATAGCTCAGTTGGTAGAGCAACTCGTTTACACGCGCGCCAATGTTTTTCAGGGGAGTCCATCATGCAATCAACAAAATTGATCATATTGATAAATCAATGTCTTACTCTATATATTCGAGGGAACAATAGCCTGTCAAATATTTGGTCCGCTTTGGGTGCCAATTTAGGCTTCCAAAGCATTTTCCCCGTTTGAATTTGGAAAAGTGCGGATTTCCAAGAACGGGAATCTTATGATATGTTGGGAATCTCTTATGATAATCATCCACGCCTGAAACGTATTTTGATGCCTGAAAGTTGGATAGGATGGCCCTTACGTAAGGATTATATTGCTCCAAAATTCTATGAAATACAAGATGCTCATTGAATGGTAAGAACCTAACTTTATTTTTACACCGCGAGATATTCAAGGAATTTTTTTACATTATCTTCTAGCTCAAACAGAGTAATCGAACTCTTTTTCCTATATAGATGCGCAAAAAAATGGGCCCTCATTGAGATTCCCCCATTTGGAAGATATTCTATTAATTTCGGGCGCGCTGGGCTAATAAGATGAATAAAATGAGTTCTGTACCATGAACTTTGTACCGCGCACATCACTTAGATAGGCTCTCGAAAATCACGTAGGGGGGAATAACGAAATGGAATATGAAAGAAAAACAAAGAAATAAAAGAGGAATATGATTCCACTTATACTGGATCTTAATTTCCCATTGTCTATTCGAATCTTTCCACCCCTCGAGACTCTATATAGTCTTGGGTTTCTACAAGCAACTAACCTCATATTGTAATTCTTTTTTTTCACTATTAATATTTAGAATGTTAGGAGAACCCTCCATGCCATATAATAAAAAACTACTAGATCCATATAATAAAGGCCCACTTCTTTCTTGACTTTAGCCTAATTTCTGACTCGATCTGTATTTTTTATTTTCCCTTATTCTTTTCCTTTTTTTACAGACTTTAAGAAAAAGGGTAGGATTTTCTCCCTCTAGACATTTGGACGATAGCATGTATGTATGCTGATTCGTATCGAATTTGTATGAGTATCTATTATTAACCTATGGTTAATAATGGATGCTCAATGGCAGGAACTTAACAGTAGATACTCAATGTCAGGAACCAGATTTGAACTGGTGCACCAGGATTTTCAGTCCTCTGCTCTACCAACTGAGCTATCCCAAGATACTCAATGTCAGGAACCAGATTTGAACTGGTGACACGAGGATTTTCAGTCCTCTGCTCTACCAACTGAGCTATCCCAACCCTTCTTGAGACACCATCCCCATCCTACTAGAGGGCTTGGGTATATGTCAACTCAAGAGAATCAAAAAGCATTACAAACTTTTACCCAGGCCCTGGAATTTCCGGAATCTTCAAAAAAGAAAACTTTTGAAGTTGAAAATAATGATGTGAACTGTGAATGATTCAAACGGGGA
>JAJJMA010120754.1:0-11859 GCA_023529015.1 Papaver nudicaule
TTCTTTGACCGGTCAAGCGAGATAGTCTATATCGCTCAGGTGAAGCGTTATAGCTTTCCTTGCTGAGCGAAATAGCTTCCCTCGCTCCAAGGGTTCCTCCATAGTAAACAGGCGTCCGGGAGGGGCATTGAAAAAAGACCGTTGGGATGATTTCTCTCACATCCATAGTAAACAGCCTAAGTACATACAGAGATTAATTAAAATGATAACAAGAGGGCACGTCCTATAACCTATCTCAGTATTATCATGATGTAACAGTCATGGTTGATTACACACTAATGGTTCATGGCACGCACATCCTACATGTGTTTCCACATGCTACTACACTGATCGACAGAAAGTTATGTCTGGAATTTTTTTCAAGAATCCTGATATAGGGCCTTCAAGAAAAACTGATGCCCTTGAGTTTGGTCTCCATACAGCATTTTGGTAAAGCCCCTGTATATATTATTTTTTTATATGGCTAATTTGCCCATACTTAATTAGAGAGTAATTCAGTGTTAATTAGTGTTTAATTAATAAAACTAATTGAGATTAGGATATTTTGAAAAATCCAAAAAAATAAAAGTTTTTCCACCTCTAATCCCTTCAAAGGACGTAAAACTACTGAAATTTTTTGATATTTTTTTTTACTTTCAGAACCAACTATTGCGGCCAGCAAATGGTCAACTACTTCTCAACCACCTCTCAACCACCAAACCATGACGTGTCCTTTATTCGCTGATGAAACTTTGCCTTCCTATTCTCCAAGTCCTATTGCTGATATTCCTTTCGTCGTGACATACCCTTTGTCTCCTCGAATAGATGTCGTTGTTGTTCTTCGTAAGTGATTGCATACTTCTCTGAGATAACATTCTTATACAACTTCATCTCTAGGATGCTTTTATACGGTGAAGGTAGTTTCTACACTCGCATACGGATTAGAAATAAAAGCACACACCAGCCATAACTAAATTTACGGCTCCTAGTCTAAGGTTACGGCTCATAACTCTGCGACACAAAAATATTTGATTTATGTTAAACTTACGGCCATGAAGTAAAGTATCGTATTGAGCCGTAAGTAAGGTACCACTACTAGTCTGGCAGTTACGGCTTGCATCTGAAGCATTAATGGCTAACCTAACTGCTACTTACGGTTCAATGTTTTTCGGATGTGAGCCGAAACAAAGGATTTACGGCTCTAACACCCAACCGTAAGTTCATCAGGTTCACGTTTTTTTTGTGTGTGAATGTGACCTACATCCGTGTTTGTTGCATCCATGCATGATCAAAAATTCGAAAATGAAAAACGTGGAGGAGGAAATGGTGGATAAAAAGGAGGTAGGAGAGGAGAGAGGAGAAATTTTGATGTCTTGATTTTTGAGGTTTTGATTTATTTATTTTTTGTGGGATATTAAGTATTTATGTTTATAATTAGGGTGGGGGTATATTGGTAAGAATTATTATAAAGATAACTTAGACATTTCACAATTTTTTGGGAACCCTTATAATTCTCAACATGATAGATGAAGTAAAAGTGGATGGGCATCACTTTTTTGAAGCCCTATATTACGATTCTTTTCCAAAACAGAATTAAGGCTTCATTGGGTAATTCTCGCTCTCTTTTGACTGATGTCAGCACCTGGCCTTGCCCGTCTTATAAATCTTGGATAAATCTAGTCAATTATTTGGGCGATCCGGAAGGAAAGCTCGAATCATAAGGCCAACTACAGCTAAAATTATCCAATCCATCAGGCATTCAATTGCATATTACCAGAGTTCCAGAACACGCGGCTTAAAGATTTTACACGATAATTGGAAGCAAGCGGTCTTTGAACCACTTGTTGGGATTACAGCAGTAATCACAACAAGAACTTGTCGTTTGGATTAAGTAGAACTAAAGACAAAGATGCACAACGAAGAATAAACAAAGCAAGAACACAGGGATTTAACGTGGTTCGGCGTACCTACTCCACAAACAGCAACGATCAACTCTTTATTGATAGAACCAATTACAAGAGACACCAACACCCAGCTCTCTATGTAATAACCAGAAGGTCTATCACCCAATTGTCTGTCTAACAGACTTAACACGATGCCTATATATAGGCTTACATAACTTGGCTACCAAGGTACATAGGCGGTGGACTTACCAAAGATATCGCATCTTTGGTTTCCTAAGTTACACCACCGTGTACAACTCAAACTCCTAGCTATACTAGGAAACTCTGCCAGACGAGGCTGGCAGACAATACTAAGCCTAGAATACATTAGAAACTTCGACAACTCAAACACCACCATGACTTGCTTGGTCTCTGGTTGTTTTGGTTCTTAATCTATTAGCATTTGTTGTATATGATTAAATAGTTTGGTAGTTTTTTTTTTCCACCTTCTGGTAGATGCGCATTGTCCTCTGTTGGTCAGAAATATATAATCTGTGATTACCTTCTTCTGCCTCTTTGTAATAAATCCTTATTCACGGATCAAAAATAAAAGTTGGTTGCTCATCCCACCATTGAGTCGAAAATCTCAGCTGTATAGTGTCTAAAAAAAATAGACAATTTTCCCAAGGGCTTGTATAACGTCAATTGAATCACATTCGAACCAAATACGCTTCATACCTCTAGTTTTGCTTTTTTTGATACTGAAAATGATTCATTGCATAGAATTATGAAATTACAAAGTTGGAGTCATTCATCAACAAGTTTGTGACCTGTGATGGAAAGTTTGCAACCCATTCCACATTACTAAAAGACCCAAAAAAGAGCTATGAAACATAATCAGCCACTTGATTATCGTCTCGACTGACATAAGTAAACTTGCAGAAAACAAAAGAAGAAACTAAATACTTAATCTCCTTGATGATGTTCCTGTTGTCCCAATGGACTTCATAATTGGAATTATTAATAGACTTTATGACAAACTTAGCATATGCTTCTATATGCAGTTTTTGGATATGTCTTCCTTTGGCCCATCTCATCGCCTCCAGAATAGCTCGACATTCCCCTTCTTCTGCACTCAATACTCTATTTCTGCATCTTCCTTTAATGCCTTCACATTGGCCTGTAGAAACACGAAGAATCAAACCAGTGCCAAGTGAGTTAGTTATACTGTCAAAAGAAGCATATATATTGATTTTAATTATCTCACAGTCAGGTGGTTTCCAATTAGAAATAGAAATGCAATTGCTATCTGATAATGATGAATGAGGTGTTGGATTATATGCACATAGCCGCAGATAAAAGTTAATTCTATTCATGGAGTTAATAGGGTTTAGAAGTTTTCCTTGATGGATAGAATCACATCTATCCTTCCAAATGATCCATGCTGTGACCATTAGAGTGTTACTGCGAGTACAATCATTGACAATTGTAGAGTCTGTAAACCAAGAAGCCACCCATTCTGATACTGTTGCACCACTACTCCTTCCTGCATCAATATTAATGTTGAATTTCCTCCACACTGCCTTTGCATGCCTGCAATGCAGTAGAAGATGCTCAACTGTCTCATTGTAAATGCCACAACAAACACATAATAAATCTCTGTTATTGTTGTAGAAAGCAAGCTTGCATCTAGTAGGATTCACCTCTCTAATACACTTCCAAATGAAATTTTTCACCCTGTGTAGTGTTGTTGAATTCCACAAATTCTTCCACATACAAGGATCAATGCTTCTTCCTCTGATTCTTACAGGGCCATCCACATGTGCCAACTTATTATAAACACTTTTGATTGAAAACTTTCCATCCCTGGCTGTCAGCCAGATCACTACATCTGATTTACTGTTATCTATGAACAAATCTTGTATTTTTCTGGAATTATTGAGATCAAAAAGCTGTTGCAGTAATAGGACATTCCATTTGTTGGAGTTAGCTAGCATCAGCTCATTAACGTACTCAAACTGATGAGCATTGTCATTATCTGAAGTAGGAGGATGCAGTGTACCCTTAATCCATCTGGCAAGCCATATTTTGGTTGTTTTGCCATCATTTACTTCCATGAAGTAGTTATCATGAACTATCTGCAAATCCATCTCAATCCCCCCTTCAAAAACGATTCCCCCAAGGCGAAACTTCACTCCAATGCTGACTTCCATGCGAAAACTCATCCCACGACTCAAATATAGCCACATACCCAAGAAGTGTCTGGGGAAAAGTCGTAGAATGCCCCAAAATCGACTACAACTGTTGAGTTTTGTCCCGGTTTTTAAAACTTCATCAAAATGCCCCCAAAATGTTAGATTTTCCATCCAACCCGGTTAACCCAAGCGTGTGAGTTCACACACTCACATAAAATGTCATTTTTTACCCCGCCACGTGTCACTCGAAAATAGGATTTCAAAGATTTTTCAACCCAAAAAACGGATGCCAAGTGGACCAACCACATTATGACACTGTACAGAAAATCCTGAGGTGGACAGCTGAGGTGGCACTGTTTGCTGACGTGATTAAATCCAAAAAAATAAATACTTTCTTAATTTTCAGTTGCTCCATATAACGTCATCGTCTTCTTCGCCACCTACAGGCTACATATTAGCCACCAGCCAAGTGGCATAGTTAATATGCGACATTGGCATGGGCCAAAGAGAGTTTGGCCTAGGCCAGAGTGCATGGTGCACTCAGATATGCGAGTTAGGGGACCTGCATATGCACACTCAAGCCATCAAGGTGATGGTTGGCCAAAAGGATGCATATTGGCTAAAGTTGCATCATTGGCTCAGCAAGGCATGGCACGCGTCCAGTGCATGGCCTAGCAGTTGGATTGACGGTTACACGGTTTTGGACGTTGCTTTATAGCTTTCTTATGGCGTAGGACTGCCCCTAAGGCTTAAGAAAAGGGATGGGATCAGAGTTGGATGGTTAGGCCAACTGCCCAGTATAAAGTAGATGCATAACTGCTTGACAGTTATTTGTAAATAGCTTTGTAAGGCTATAAATATGCCTGACTTGGTAATGGCGCGGGTAACCATCACCAGGAGAGTTGTGTAACCCCAAGTGTGCAGAAAAAAAGAAAAAAAAAAGGGCTTCGGCCTTGACATAAGTTCTGAGTTGTTTGCATATTGCATCTGATTTGGCTTAGGCGTATACATAGCTTTTGTATGTGTGCTTGACAGGATTTTGGCTTAGTGATTGTGAGCAGAACCTCTATTTAGTATGGGATAAATAGAGTTCAGTCAAGGAATTGAAAGGAATTGGCTGTGGCGAAGTAGGCTGAGGCTACATTAGTGGATGTAGTGCCGTTGTACAAGGTTGGCTTTGAGATTTGAAGTTTACCCTTGTAACAATTCGGGTATCAGAGCCCAAGGTTGGGTTTCTCTGTTCACGTTGGCTTAAGATTGGCGTTGGGAACTGTTCTTGAGACGGTTAGAAATTGCATCTAAAGTGAAAGGATCCACATTTGGAAGGCAAGGCCGTATAAGGATGGGACAAGGGTCAAGGCTTAGATTTGTAAAGAGGGTATGTAAATCCAGCAACCATGAATCATTATTAGCCAGTCAAACACGAAGGAGGATGCCTTCAGAGCAACTTGAGATGGGAGAATCGAGTTGTTCTACATATCAGAACTTACTTTAGGGTGGTAATGGTCAAGCTGCAAGTGCTGATAGCATTCAGCATGCTGTTGGGAAGGCCCAACAGAATGGCACAGAGAAGGCTCTGTGTGATGTTGGTAAGGATCAACATCAAAACATCAGCCGCTTACTTGGGAGTAAGGCACACAGCAAGAAGAAGATGTCTTCTGGGCTGATGTACATTGATGCGAGAATCAATGGAGAGTGGGTATTGGCGATGGCCGATACTGGTGCAACAAAGTCCTTAATTCATCCAGAGATTGGCATGGCATTGAACTTGACAGTCATTAGTGCGACTAGTACCATCAAGGCTGTCAACTCAGAACCGCAAAGTTGTCGAGGCCAAATTCGCAATGCCGATGTGCATGTTGGAGAATGGAAGGGAAAGCTAGATCTTCTAGTGATGGTCATGGATGATTATGACCTTATATTGGGCAATTATTTCTTTTGTGCGGCGAAGGCGTCGCCTCTTCCTCATAGAGATGGAATATTGATTCAGCACCATCAATATCCATGCTTTGTCCCAAGGGTGAGACAAAGGGATGACCAAGACAAGACACTTAAGCCATGTTTGTCGGCGGTCCAGGTGAATGAAGGCTTACGTAAGGGCTTGACTACTTTCTTAGGCGTACTCGTGGAGATTAAGTCTGGAAAGGTAGTAGAAGTCGAAGGTGAAATAGCGGATGTCTTGGAAGAGTTTGCAGACACGATGCCTGCAGAACTGCCTAAGATGTTACCACCAAGGCGTAGGATCGATCATATGATTGAGTTGGTGCCTGGTGCAAGACCCCCTGCACAAGCGCCATATCGTATGTCACCTTTAGAGCTCGAGGAAATGCGCAAACAGATTTCAGAACTGCTGGAAGCAGGCTACATACAACCGTCAAAAGCCCCATTTGGTGCCCCTGTTCTATTCCAAAAGAAGCAAGACGGCTCGCTTCGCATGTGTGTTGACTATAGAGCATTGAACAAGCTGACCGTGAAGAACAAGTACCCAATTCCGCTAGTGGCCGACTTGTTTGATCGCTTGTCCAAGGCCAAGTACTTCACCAAGTTGGATTTGCGCTCAGGATATTACCAAGTGCGCATAGCAGAAGGGGATGAGTCCAAGACGGCAATGGTGACAAGGTACGGCTCGTATGAGTACCTTGTGATGTCGTACGGCTTGACGAATGCTCCTGCGACTTTTTGCAACCTGATGAATGACGTATTCTCTGAGTATATCGATCGTTTTGTAGTCGTATACTTGGATGACATAGTCATTTGCAGTGAGACTTTGGAAGAGCATGTGATGCATCTTCGCAAAGTGTTTGCAAAGCTGAAGGAAGCAAGTTTGTATGTTAAGAAGGAAAAGTGTGAGTTTGCCCAGACCACAATTACTTTCCTTGGCCATGTAATTATGCAAGGGTGCGTGCACATGGACCAGAAAAAGGTGGAGGCCATTATGGATTGGCCTGAGCCAAAGAAGTTAGGAGAACTTCGGTCTTTCTTGGGTTTGGCCAACTATTACCGGCGATTTATTGTTGGCTATTCGAAGAAAGTAGCGCCTTTGACTGATTTGTTGAAAAAGGACATATCTTGGGCATGGACTGACGAGTGTCAGCGGTCATTTGATGAGCTTAAGCAAGCGGTCTCGACAGAACCTGTGCTACGCTTGCCACAATTTGACCTACCGTTCGAAGTGCATACGGATGCATCAGACAGAGCATTGGGAGGGGTCCTGGTGCAAGAAGGCCATCCAATAGCTTACGAGAGTCGCAAGCTAAACGATGCCGAGAGCAGGTATACGACCCATGAGAAGGAAATGTTGGCCGTGATACACTGTTTGAGAACGTGGCGCCATTATTTGTTAGGAACTTATTTCATAATAAGGACGGACAATGTGGCCATTACCTTCTTCACTAGCCAGAAGAAGTTGTCGCCAAAACAAGCAAGGTGGCTTGACTTTTTGAGCGAGTTCGATTATAAATTCAAGCATAAGCCAGGGAGGCTTAATTCTGTGCTAGATGTGCTGAGCAGGTAGCAGAATATGTTACAGCACTGACCACGATTGAGGCTGATTTTTTGCCTCGAATCAAAGAAGAGACGAATAAGGATCAAGCTTGTGTGCGCTTGATCAAACAGATCAGTGATGGGATCGTTTGTCGATATTGGGTAGATGATGGTGTCATCTATGCCAAATGAAGTAGAGTATATGTACCCAATTCAGGGGGACTAAGGAGGGAACTCTTGCGAGAGACGCATGATTCCTTGTGGGCCGGTCATCCAGGCATTGAACGAACTCATGCATTAATAGCTCGTTCATATTACTGGCCTAAGATGGAAGAAGATGTGGAAATGTACGTTAAGACTTGTTTAGTGTGTCAATTGGATAAGACGGAAAGGAAGAAAGTAGCAGGGTTGCTACAGCCTTTGCCGATTCCAGACAGGCCATGGAAGAGCTTGTCAATGGACTTTATCAATGGACTGCCAAAGGTGCAAGGCTTTGCCTCGATAATGGTCGTTGTTGATCGCTTTTCGAAGTATGCTACATTTGTTCCCTGTCCCAAAGTATGCAATGCAGATGTCGCAGCGGATCTGTTTTTCAGGCATATTGTCAAGTATTGGGGCATACCTGAAGATATTGTAGTGATAGAGATTTGCGTTTCACAGGCAATTTTTGGACTGCCTTGTTTGGATTGCTTGGGTCAGAACTGAAGTTTTCTACTAGCAACCATCCCCAAACTGATGGTCAGACGGAGAGGGTGAATGCTTTGCTAGAAGAGTATTTGCGTCACTACGTGACTACAAGCTAAGGTAATTGGGTGTCGTTGTTGGATACGGCAAAGTTTTGCTATAATTTGCACAAGAGTTCATCTACGGAGATGAGTCCTTTCGAGTTAGCAACGGGACAGCAACCATTAACACCTCATGAAGTACCGAAGGCCAAGAAGCAAGGTGCTTGTCCAGCAGCGTACCGCCTTGCAAGGTCAAAAACTGAGATGACTGAGCAAGCGCGTGATAGTTTATCCAAGGCGCAGAGAATGATGAAGAAGTACGCTGATATGCATCGGAGAGATGTGGAATTTGAGGTGGGTGACCAAGTTTTGCTGAAGCTAACGCCCCAGATTTGGAAGAAGATCTCTAGCAAGACTTCTCATAGAGGATTGATTCCAAGGTATGATGGACCTTTTGAAGTTATGAAAAGAGTTGGCAAGGTGGCTTATAGGCTGATTTTGCCGGAACGACTTAAAGTGCACCCAACTTTTCATGTGAGTTACTTGAAAAAGTTCCATCCTGACCTGCTGGATGCCTCGAGACAGGAATCGAGGAGAGCACCACTAGTTGTAAGGTCGCAATTTGATAAGCAAGTAGAGAGGATACTTGACGATCAAGTGAAGGGGCAAAGTAAGAAGAATAGGAGGACATATTACTTAGTTAAGTGGTATGGCTTACCTGAGTCAGAAGCTTCTTGGGAGAAGGATACTAACTTGTGGCAATTTGAAAAGCAAGTTCAGGATTACCTTAAGGCAAAGGATTCGACGAGGACGTTGAATACAGTTGGTGGGGGTGGTTTATTAGCCACCAGCCAAGTGGCATAGTTAATATGCGACATTGGCATGGGCCAAAGAGAGTTTGGCCTAGGCCAGAGTGCATGGTGCATTCAGATATGCGAGTTAGGGGACTTGCATATGCACACTCAAGCCATCAAGGTGATGGTCGGCCAAAAGGATGCATATTGGCTAAAGTTGCATCATTGGCTCAGCAAGGCATGGCACGCGTCCAATGCATGGCCTAGCAGTTGGATTGACGGTTACATGGTTTTGGACGTTGCTTTATAGCTTTCTTATAGCGTAGGACTGCCCCTAAGGCTTAGGAAAGGGATGGGATCAGAGTTGGACGGTTAGGCCAACTGCCCAGTCACTACGCCAGAAACCACCTTTTTCGACAGTCGGAATCCGTCGTTAATACGGATTATTGACAGTGATGGTCCGTCGAAGAGCCTGTCGTAAATAGCGGTGTCGAAAAGGTTAAACGACAGGGAGTCCCTATCGTTTATCAAATTTCATAAACGACGAGTTTCACATGTCGAAAAATATTGACGGGCATGATCTGTCAAATTATATGTAATTTGGAATTACCAGCATTTTCAATTATATTTTTTCATATTTGTATTTTTGAGAATTGTAATAATATTTTTTCCCTACTTAAATAGTAAATTAGAGAACTTTCAGAAGAAAAAATAAAATAAAATAAATTGGAGACAAATAAAGAACTGAAAACATTTTTATATATTATAAAATGTTAATCACATATGTAGTTTTGGTTCAAATGACATAAAAAAAGACACATAAAACTCTAGAACAATTGTTGCATAGACTAAGTAGTGCTCTAAAACACTTGTTGCATAGACTATCCACCTAAGTGCATTCTGGATTCCCAAAACAACTGTGGCATGGTTTGCTGCTGAAAAGGCTTAATACTTGGTTTTGGCCAATTGATCACCTGCCCGATTATAACATCTCCGAGTTTTCCTTCTTCCTCGCACAATTCCGCAATTCTATCAAATATTACACTGTAGGAATGTTCCATTGGTGGAGCAGTTGTCTTGTAACTACCTATTGTGATGGTTTTCCCTCTGTAATTTTTAATGAAGCATGCACTCCTGTCCTTGACCTATTCCCCAATCTGCAAAAGATACAAGGTTATTACAACAACACAGAATTCAGGTAAAAGGACGCAATCCAGGTAAAAGGATGGCATTTAGGTAAAGGATAACATTCAGGTAGCAATTAGGTGTGCAAGCATGCGTTTATGAAGTCAATGAACAAACAGAAGTTTAACACCATTCAAACATTATAGTGCACAACATATATCAAATGTAAAAATAACAACTTAATTTCTGCCACATTCCTTGCCTATGTAGTCATAGAATTACCATTAACATGAAACGATAACTGTGGCCTATATCATGAACTTTGAGCCTGCGAACCAAAAAAAATACCTCAGGGAACACCCAGCAAATGACCAAAGAACTAACTACCACATTTGATTAGAGCCGGCTGAACTGGTGAAGCTTGTGGAATGGATCTCTGGGGCATTTTAAGTTTTGTCCGCTTAACTGTTGAAGCTTCAGGGAAGAGTGACTCAACATGTTTTGCTGGCTTGTTCTTAAATGCAAGAATTCTAGTTCTATTCACGTTCAGTACCTCTGCAAGTTGTTTCTTGTAATCTTCCTTGGACGGAGAACTCAACAGTGTTTTCCTTACCTTTAAATCCTTCTATTAGCATGTGTGAGCGTAATCAAAATCCATAGCAGATCTGCTTGGAATAAGTCTGTACAACTGCAATTTCAACAAAAGAAAAACCCTAATCAGAACAACATAACCAAACCCTAGGAATTCAATCATACAATAACAACTAAATTGCTAATCCCAGAAAACCCCAATGTGGAAGGAAACGAAAAATGTAATTTCGCTTAAGTGGCAACAATACGGCTAATATAATTCGAACCCAGAAAAACGACTAACGAATCAGAAACCCTAAATATCATACAAGAAATTCAAATAAAAAATTGGGGTTTGCTAGAAACATACATTTTCTGAAGAATTTCTTCTGCGAAGGATTTGTTTCCGCCATAGATTTCGAGATTCAAACCTTCTCAAAGCACTTGAAGAACATCCTCCTCTTGAATTCATGATGCCAGTAAACAAAGGAATCCTGCAAGAAAATCAAGCAAGAAAGACTTAAAAGTAATATACTACCTGAAAATCTTTAAGAAAAATATGAGAAACAAAATTGAAATGTAAAACCTACTGAGATGTGAAATTTTACAAGTGAATTTGCAAATTAGAAGTAGAAACCCTAAAAATTTAAATAAAATTGATCTTGTCACCTGAAGAAACAATTTCAAACTGAAATTAAAACCAAATGAACATAAACGAAGAAGAAGGAGATCTCGATTTGACGAACTCCATCGTGCCTTAAATAATAACAAAAGAGAAAACCAGCCAGATTTCAACAGCATCCTAAAGAATCGATATTTCTCTTAGCCTAAATCACATCATTCTTGATAGCGGAAGATAGCCTGGTGGAGGAAAAGGGTTGAAGTGCGGCGTAGAAGAGGATAAGAAAATTAGGGCTAATTAGTCGACCACGGAAACTAAAGGTTAAAAGGCTATCTTGCTGACCCGTCAATAATAGAAGCCTAACAATGGCACGTGCACATTACGGGAATTCGACATCAAAGGCGTGTCAAAATTGAACGACAGGGCTTCTCTGTCATATTCCTCAATGCCACCCTGTCAAAAATTCCCTATTCTGGCGTAGTG
>JAJJMA010120793.1:199-12188 GCA_023529015.1 Papaver nudicaule
GTTCTTCATTCGTCTTCAGTTCTTCGATTAATCTTCTAAATAATCAGCCGTCTTCTACCTAAAGGTCTAACCTAGTGAGTCTGACTATTAGTAAACATGTTCAAGTGTACGAGTTTTGAACACTAAATTATGACTACCAAGCTTGACATACCAACTCTTGGTGGGGTTGGCCGAGCGTCCTCTAACAACCGCGACTTTAAGTCTAAAGGAAATCACCTATTATATTCTTTGTTGAAAGACAACTTGAGTACAACCAGGCGTCCTGGTAGAGGCAGGGTAACGCTAGTATTCACGAAGGGAAGTGGAGAAACTCCTAGGCCTGTAAAGGTCGTAATCTAGGCGAATCAAGTGCGTAGGCTTCTGCGGGAGTCAAGAGACTTAGGAGCACAACGACAGCTGGGTTGCTTAGAGGGTTAATTCAGTCTCGATACTTTTCAGTCCGAAGTCTGAGAGTAGGCCAGCGTCTGTATTCGCTTAATACTGTGTGTGTTAAAAACTGGACCAGGTCCCGGGGTCTTTCTGCCTTTGCAGTTTCCTCGTTTACAAAAATTCTAGTGCCTTGCTTTACCTTCCACATTATATTATCTCTGATCGATATAATTAAAGTATTACAATTGTTATACTTTGATTGAACCTTTGAGTGAATCAATCTCCTTGAGATTAACGAGAACTTGTTCTTGTTCAGATTCGCTTCTTGAATAAAGAACTCAACTCAGGTTACTTGAATATTGATGTGTGAGATCGTTCAAGTAAAACAATCAACATACGTTCACGAAATTAAAAGTTGGTGGTGTATCTCGGTATCCCCTCCTTTTCAGTTGGTATTAGAGCTTGCAAACACCTGAAAGACGTAATTATCTGTGTTTGACTAGTTCGTGAACTATGAATGTTTGTTTGAAAGCTCACTCAGAAGATTCTCTGGAACATTCTCTCGAACCTCCAAACCTTGGTTTTGTCAATATTGGGGAAACTTGTCTTCATACATCGTTAGATTAGGATGAATTTGACTCAGATATTGAAGAAGTGTACCATGAAGATTTTATTGCTAATAAACTTCTCAAAGAATGCCATCTAAAGATTTCAAATCTTGAGAGTTCGTTATTCTCTGAGAAGTGTAAAAACAATAGACTTAATGATAGTATTGTCAATTCGAATGAAATAATTCATACTATGAGTTAATCAAGTGTTATAATACGTTTCCACTCCATGTTTTCACCACCACTACTAGCGCCTCCACCACCACTACTACCAGCGCCGCCACTACCACTACCACTACCACCACCTCTGCTACCACCACCACACCACCACTCATTTAGTGTTTAAATTTGAACTAATCAAGTGTTATAATAAGTTTCTCTCCATGTTTTCACCGCCACCACTATTACTACCAATGCCGTCTCCACCACCACCACCACCACTACCACTGTAAATCCCTTGGTAACAAGTTAAAACAAATATAACTAAGCGGATGAGGTACTCAATATGGACAAAACTCATATTTAAATCCTGTTTTCATGACTTGTTTAGGTTAGAATCATAGATTTTTTTTTTCGGTTTCAGCACTAGTTACGCCTTGATATTCAACCAATTTTGAGGCATAAATTTTTAGTTACGCCTTAATATTCTAAGCGTAACTAAACTTGACATTTGCGCACAAAAATTCTGGTCGTAACTGGATTTTTGGGGTGTTAATGAACTTTTTGAGGCGTAAGTTTTTCTTTTCTTTAGTAAACAAACACAACCGTTATGACTCAAAATTTTGGGGCGTAAGTTTACTTACACCTAGGACGATATGGTCGAACGAAGACGTAACTATTTCTTTTTCAATTTTTTTTTCTATGGAAGTTAGACGTATATTGGCAACATAGATTACACCTCATTTTGAAACCTCAAATATTACACGTAACCTAGGTTACGTTTGATTTCATGTTGTTAACTAAGACGTATATTTTGTACGTCTTGCTCTATCAATTATATTGAAGTCGTAACTTTTTTTTCTCCCAATTTTTCACCTCTGCCCACCACTTTGGCAGCTACAACCACCACTATAAATCCACTGTTACAACAACAGAAACTCTCTCTAGCTCAATTCGAACCCAAACTCTTTATTTATATTTTTGACCACATCATCACCTGACCTTGATACACAACCACCCATGGCTTATCGAGTCCCTAAGTAAACGACTAAACTTAACCCCCCTAAACTGACCAGGTTTCTCAGGCCCTTACATAAACAACATTGTGTGCATCTTCCTGTTGTTACAGATACTACCTTCCTGGCAATGTTTAAGCCCTGATTTCATGCCTTCCCTGCAGTAAATTCATTTATAGACAATACCCGCATCTTCTAAACATTCAAAACCACTGAAACATTCATTAAAATCTCCACTTTCTAACATATTAAGTGCAATAGCACACACATTCTTCCCTATACTAATTCGGCAATTAACAACTAACCCATTGTTTTTTATCATTCATAGCTCCAATATCTTCATTAATCTTCATTTACAACTCTCTATGATACACTGTGTGCTGTGGTTATTTGGTATTCTTGATTTATTATTAATTCATGGGTGAGTTAGTGATTGTTCTCGAAGTTTTGGTAACGAGAAGAAAAAGGTGGAGAATTGAGTAGTTCTTGTCTGTGAACGTTATTTTGATTAATTTGGTGATCACTTTACGTTTCGTTAAATGCGTTGACTTGTTTTTGTTATTCAATACCTTGCCTGAAGATGTAGCTTTTAGTGTGATTTTTCTTTTGAACAAAATCTGAAATTTATGAATTTTAGTTTTAGACAGATTGAATTGAGCTATTGCGATACGGTGTATAGAAACATGATGAGTGAAGCATTTTTTTTTAACATGGGTTAGTATTAGTAGTGGTGGTGGCGGCGACGACGGTGGTGTGCTAGTATTATTGGGGTGGCAGCGTTGGTGTTGGCAGTGGAAGTGAAAATCATGGATTTTCTTTATCAAGGATTGAAAAGGTAACTTAGACATTTTCTCTATATACTATGGACATCCTTTATCAAGACCTTTTGATAGTTTTAGTGGACTGCAGTGCCGAGGAAATCACTGCAGCCCCAAAATCAGCCATTATCACCAGACCTGGGTTGCACTGACACAGATGCGGTGACGCGGACATAACACGACACGCACGTGGCAAGTGTCAAAATCAATAGGACACGGACACGTTATAAAATCAATGAAACTTCATACTAAAATATAGATATTATAAATTTGACGTCTCAATAACACTACTAAACTGTTGATAAATCTAAATACAATAAATGAATGAGCATGCATATGGGTATAATAACTTTTGTATTAAAAATTCTAGTATTATTAACACACATTCATATTAAATCATGTGTGATATATACATGCGATGTCACTGATGTGTCTGACGTGAAGACTCGTGCGTCCAACAATTGGACGCGAGTCTGACGCAGACACGGCACTAAATTAGGCGTGTCCGTGCAACCCAGCACAGAACCAAACCCACCAAGGACGACTTAACCAAGCCTAGTTTGTACCTATCGGACTCGGACACTTCAGATCTACCTGGGTCCGTCCAAGTGCTTTCACCCTACCCCATTACATGTCATTCCCATGCCATCCCTCCCTTCAACAGTATTCCACACTTTCTCCCTGATTCCCTCTCTGTACTTGTCCCTGTGTCCCTGTGTATGCCATCTCATCACATCAGATTCAGGTATGCATCTCATACCTTAAGAATTTGACGTTTCTCTCAACCTTGATTCCGATAGAAATTGAATCCATTTTCTTTTTTTGTCTTCTTGATTTTGATTTCTCAACTTGGAGGAATATAGTTTTCTTTATTCTAATTTTTATTGCGTTATTTAAAGTTTTCTTTATGACCTTGATACAAATGCTTTAGGAAAAGTTCACAGCAACAAAGCATCTGTATATTAACAACAAAAGGGAATTTATCTGAATACGAAGCTGGAAAATCGAAGTGAGACGGAAGTAAAATGATGAGGCGACATTTAGCTTCTTATTCTTCAGTTTTGTTTTCTAGCTTCAGATCGTATGTTCCTAATCAGGTGCGAATCTCTTTATTTTGAGCTGCATATGTTTGATCTTGAAATTGTCACAGAAAATGGAAACACGAGAAGTGAATTGTACTTTAATTCTACTAGATTTTGAGATTGAAGACAATGATTGTGTTGCTCGTTGTGGATTAGTTTGATTGATTGATTGATTGGTTGATCTTCTTAATATTTGAAACATTCAGTGGAGTCAATTATTACCTCTTATTGCTCACTAGGGATATGCGTGCGTCTTGCTCATTATATTTGTTGGTTTCTAGATCACATAGCTGTAAATGGATGGTTAGACCTTAATTTACATTTACAGACAAAGAGATCATTCTTTGAATTTCCTAAATAAAGATATTCAGCTGTTAGATAATTTCCATGTGGCAGTAAATTGAAGTGTGTAACAACATATAGAATGTTATGTACATAGTGGGGCGTGATGTGAATTTTTATAAAGGCATGCCAGGAAAAAATGCGTCGGATGGCTTCTTCTAAACTTATTTGTATACTCCAGCGTAGAGAATGTAGAGATGATATGCATGTCGACTTGAGCATCACTTTTTTCGCATGGATGTAGAAGTCTAAATATTTTCGACGATGTAACTCAAAATTATGAACTTACTGCAGGCACCTTATGCATTGAAGTTTCTGGAGCACTTTACCACTGAATATTATGTTTCGGTATGTAATTATGTTTAGCTCATACTTGTGACTACCTATCACTCATTCTATTCGGAAGTGAGGCCATCGGTTTCTATTTATCTCGAGCAAAAGAGTGGTTTTGCAATGGTTCTTACTTCTTATCACCCCAAATTTAAGTAACCACATCTTAGTATCTATGACTAGCAATTTATCTTAAGCAATTGAATGGATTAGATCTCACCACAGATTTACTAGAAAAAGTTGGAGCTATTATTTTGGTGCTCTTGCATCATGGGATACACCAGCTAGAATTTGTCGTTCCAGTTACATTCATGGGTATAAACAAGACCGGATTTTCATGGAAAACTGAGCAATACTTATTTTCCCTTTATTGTAGGAAAAGGGGGGATTTTCCTCCAAAGTGAGAGTTCCATTTATATCTTTTGTCCTAGGTAAGTAAAAAATCGGTTAAGTGGTTCTTTTGAATAAATTGTAGTTGAATTTACCTTTAAGATACCGTGTCATCTGCAAATTATGTACACAATACAACTAATGAGACTTCGTTGATATGCTTTCAGGTGGCCCTGGCAGCGGCAAAGGTACGCAATGTGCAAAAATCGCACATACATTTGGTTTCACACACCTTAGTGCCGGTGATTTGTTAAGGACAGAAATATCTTCCAACAGTGAAAAAGGGTATAACTCAGCCATTGCTTATCTTTGTTCTCTTTTATAGATATTTGTATCCGATTCATGTTTCAAAGTTTGCAAAAGTTTTTGATAGTTGGTCGAAAATATTAAATCCAGTGCAGCGATCCTCGAAACTATCAAGCAAGGTAAGATTGTTCCATCAGAAGTAACTGTCAATCTGATCCGGAGGGCTATTGAATCAAGTCAAAACCATAAATTTCTCATAGATGGCTTTCCAAGGAGTGAGGAGAACCGTATTGCCTTTGAACAAATTGTGAGTTTCTCTTTCTGATTTCATTGAAATGTTCATTTCATCAAGTTTACTACCATATGATACCTAAAAGCACTTTTCTAAAACCAAAGCGAATTTTCAAATAGAGCTAGGTTTTTCAGATTTCTAATTATAATTGGTTCCAAATGTGATTCCTGTGTTTCCATGTTCTACTAGTACCAACATGTTGAACTACAACTTTCTGTACAGTATGATTTTGGAATGTAATGGAGTACTTTTGTTGGTGCTGTTTTTTTATTAGCTGATTATTTTCTCTAAAATCTTGCTTAGGCATATTTAGAAATTTGATTGTTTGTTATTATTCTTTCAATGGTTGAGTGATTTCTGAATCACGTAAGAGAAGATACCTAAGGCTGTGCTGATTTCTGGATGAAGGTCGGAGTTTATGGCAATTTTGTATATCGCGTGTTCATGATTTGATGTTAGCATGTGGAAGTATAAGAGATCTAGTTGCTGTGTATGAGCTACCCTAATTTGATGGGCACCATCTTGATAGTTTAAAGTTGTAATTGCTTTTTAAGGGCTAATAGTTATGTATTCCCGTGTCTGCGAAGTAATTAAAGTGGTATGCAGATGGGAGCAGAACCAAATTTCGTGCTTTACTTTGACTGTCCTGAAGAAGAAATGGTGAAGCGGGTTCTCTGCCGTAATGAGGTACGTATTATTTATGTGTTTTTATGTATTTTAGCTGGAATGTACAATTTCGCCTTCAGTTACAAACGCTAAA
Organism: Papaver nudicaule; assembly: GCA_023529015.1. Classification (NCBI taxonomy): domain Eukaryota; kingdom Viridiplantae; phylum Streptophyta; class Magnoliopsida; order Ranunculales; family Papaveraceae; genus Papaver; species Papaver nudicaule. Next base: position 6,612 of record JAJJMA010120793.1, read on the forward strand.
TAAAATTCAGGATCTTATGTTACCAATCAATGAATGCAGGGGAGAGTTGATGATAATATAGATACTCTTAAGAAGCGGCTTAAAATATACGAGTCATTGAACTTACCTGTCATCAATTACTACTTGGCAAAGGGAAAAGTTCACAAGGTGATTATTTCGTTCTCTTAGCAACTTGATTGTTTTATAATGTTGTTGACATCAACGGTTTGCAATTATCTTTACGCGAAAGCATATGTATGTTGGCATCTCAGATAACTTGTGCATGCATGATTCTTTATTACGAGCATTTTTTTTTGGACGAGCATAGACAACTTGTACATAGTTTTTATCCCCCGCCAGTGTGTTTCCGTTAACGAATATCAATGTGCATATGCAGATCAATGCTATAGGACCAGAAGAGGAAATATTTGAACAAGTTCGCCCGATTATCGCTTCATACGAGGTATGTCTTTTGCACGCAAAGTAGTTAGTTTTCAATTAGTGTTGTTCAATGCCAGCCACAGTTCTTGAGATAAGTCATGGAAGCACTTTTGTACAGCTATACCCTAAATAGATGGAGTTCTGGGGAACAAATAAGGATTTTAAAATTTTGAAAATCATAACATGATGCTGATTTTCAGCCTGCAGGGATTGTAAGTTTTCACCTGTATCTGTTTATTCTCTCAAGAGTCTTAGCTAACTAAGTTTATCTGCAGGGAGCGTGCAAATGAACATGACTATTACAACGGGGGTTCGGGATTTCTGATCAAATTAAAGGTATAAAGATCAAAAGCCGAAAAGTAAAAAAATACAAACAATAAAGTACCAAGGGGAATGTCCTAGCTTTTAAATGGAACTTCCCGACCTTGAAGCAAATGCTGTATTCTATCATTCTGTTCTTGGAAGGACGTTTTGTACAAATCACTATGGAAGATCAAACAATAACTGCCCACGAATTACCACTGCCCATACCTTTATTTTCTGTTTTGTATGCGTCTAAGTTGTAAGAATTTTGATGCTGCAATGAGGAAGTTTTGAGTATTCTTTTGTTGTTTCACTGTTCATCTTTAGTTTTCAAATGAAATACACTCTCAGATTCTAACAGACAAATGAGGCGTCTGTTCAGCCTATAACATCAGATTGAGTTACTGGTAAAGTAAATTTCTTGCAGTGGAATTGACAATACAGTTCCTCTATGAATAACTAGCACAAGCAAATGATTCCATGTGTTGATGAAATGAATTTTCAGGTTCTTGGATTTTTCCGTATTTTTTTTTGTTCCAGGCTCGTACCGGTCATTTGCAACCCTACTTGTGAACAGATAAATCAGTTACCCAACCAACTCACCGATTCCGATTCCGAATCCGATTCGACTCACTACCCATATAAATATCTGGAAACTTCAATTTGATTCGACAACCAGCTAAAAATGCAACTCCTCCTCCATTACCGATTCTTCCCTTCTCTTCATTTCGCTTCGCCCACTTCTACTTTCCGATTCACAAATTGCAAACTCAGAAAATTCTCAACAACAACGTCTTCAATGTCTTCTTCTTCTTCATCAGCACCACCATCAGACTTAGATCAAGTAATAAAATACCATAACCAAACAAAACACAATTTCTTCAACTACGCAAAAGGTCCAAATGGTCTTGATTGGGCAAACCAACCGAACCCTTTTCGCCGTTACATCTCTTCACCTCTCCTTCAATTAGAACAAACCGAATCCCTAATAAATGAACCACCTTTATCTTACTCTTCATTATTTCATTCCCTCCCATCATCAAAACCCATTACTCACTCAACGATTTCTCAGTTTTTCTATGATTCTTTAGCATTATCAGCTTGGAAAACTACTGGGTATTCAACCTGGTCACTTCGTGTTAACCCTAGTAGTGGTAATTTACATCCAACAGAAGCTTATATTATATCACCAAAGATTCCATCTCTTTGTGATTCTTCTTTTGTTGCACATTATGCGGCGAAACAGCATTCGTTGGAGCTTAGAGCTGAGATTCCTGATGGTTTTTTAGAGAATTTGTTTCCTGAAGGGTCTTTTTTAGTTGGGATTTCTTCGATTTTTTGGCGGGAAGCTTGGAAGTATGGGGAAAGGGCGTTTAGGTATTGTAATCATGATGTTGGGCATGCTATTGGTGCAGTGACTATTGCTGCAGGTGAGCTTGGTTGGGATGTTAAAGTGCTTGATGGGTTGGGGTATTCTGATTTGGAGAAACTTATGGGTTTAGGCACAGGGGACTCAGGGTTTAAGGTTCCATCTGGTAGGAAGAAAGGGAAATTACCTGAGATTGAATTTGAGCATCCAGATTGTGCGCTTGTTGTTTTTCCTAAAGGGAGTGATGAATTTAGTGTGGATTATGAGAATTTGAGTTCGAAGATATCTGAAGTGTTTTCGGGTTTGGAGTGGAAAGGAAAAGCTAATGCTTTGAGTAAAGAACATGTTTGTTGGGATGTCATTTACAAGACTGCGGATTCTGTAAAGAAGCCGTTGACAAGAGATGAGTTTTGTGTGGAGGATTTTCAGAGAAGTGGGTTGATTTCGGAGGAGGTGTATAGAGGTTGTAATTTGAGGGAGATCATCAGGAAGAGAAGAAGTGCTGTTGATATGGATAAGAGTTTTGTAATGGAAAGAGAGACTTTTTATCAAATTCTTTTGCATTGTCTTCCTTCCGGTGAAGGGGAGAAGCAAGGGAAACAACTTTCTTTGCCATTTCGGGTACTTCCGTGGGATGCTGAAGTTCATGCACTGTTGTTTGTTCATAGAGTGAAGGGACTACAGAAGGGTTCGTATTTCTTGGTGAGAAATGAAGATCATTTTGAGGAAATTAAAAGAGTAACAAGAAATGAATTTGAGTGGGAGAAGCCAGAGGGTTGTCCAGCTGATCTTCCGCTTTATAGACTTGCATTGGGTGATCATGCAGCTCTTGCACAGCGGCTTTCATGCCATCAGGTGAGTCGATTTTTAATTTTCTTATATAGTTTTCGCGCAGCAAGATATGTATCGAATTTATGAAGGTTGCTAAAGTGCAGGATGATTTGGGTATACTGTATAGTGTAAGGGTCTTTCATTTTGGGTTTTGGGCTCCACTTGTTATTTTTAGTTAGCTGATAGCTTTGACTCGGGATTACCCTCCTCTCAATGGAGGTCTCTGCTCTTCTTTCTATTGATTCTGTTTCTAGAATAAGAAACGAGTAAAAGTAAGTAAAAAACTAACACGTCATGCCGCACTTTTGAAATAACTTCAAAAGTTGAATGCATAACCTCAAAACTCAAATTGGCAGTGACGTTTCTCTGCCCGGTGAGTAGAAAATGGGATTAGTAGAGTTAGCATTCCATAACAGAGGTGCAAAAAGAATCTGGTTACATTAATGGGCGTAAAAAGAATATGTAGTGAACCGGTTACATATCATTTTGTCATTCTCATAATAATCGCACATATACTAATATCGATTAAGCTGATAAGTATTTACCTTTGTAGATCATTGGGCATATAATTGATTGTGTAAAGCGAGGTGGGGCATTATTTTGTGACACCAGTTCTCATTTTTTTTTCTCGAACTTGTTACATTCAGGAAATTGCCTCAGATGGCTGCTTCAGCCTGGGCATGGTAGCTCGCTTTAAGTCGACTTTGCATGGGAAAAATGCCTGGATGTATCCTCGACTGTTTTGGGAAACTGGAATTCTTGGTCAGGTATTATACCTTGAGGCACATGCAGTTGGAATCTCTGCTACAGGAATTGGCTGCTACTTCGATGATCCAGGTAGGTCAACTTTATTCTAGCATGAATTTGTCAAATCTGACTTGCGATAAAAGCATATGGTTATCTTTCCATGGAAGGTAGTTGAAGTGCTCTTGACACTGGGAAAGTTTACGTCGTTTACTGATCACCCTTAACTAGTGCGTCTGAACTCTTGAAAGAGACACGTCAAGAATAGTGTACTCTGGCATCTACCAATCAGATTTTGTTTGTTAAGACCCAATCCCTCAAGCATTTTGTTTGTAGTTAGGCAAATCTAGAGATAGCATTTAGGCGATGTTGATACGTGGCGTGCTTTGAAACCTTTTGAAGGATGGACTTCAACTGATTGTGAAAATCAGAGAGCTAAGCGCTGTTACTAGGCTATTATAGGGATTCCACTAAAAGCTTGAATGTTTTGAGCTTTTATTCAGATTTTGATACGCTAGTAGTTTTTGGTTTGTAATTTTACTAGTAAACAGATTCTTGAAGAGGGTTAGTGGGTAGCTTCTCAATCGGCCAGCATCTGTTTTTGTTAACAACCTTGTTACAAGTGACAAGTCTCAAACATCTGAAATTGTTAACAAAATTTGGTGGAGATGCTTATCTTCATAACCATTTTGGTCTGTTATTGAAAATTTATAGCTCTTAAAAGAGTGTTATGCCCAGTGTTACTGAAAGCTTTCAATTTTAATCTCTTGCAGTTCATTCCTATCTCGGGCTAGAAGGGTCAGAATACCAGTCTCTTTACCATTTCACTGTTGGAAGCCCAGTGGTAGACAAACGGATTATGAGCCTGCCTGCTTACCCAGGACCCGATGTGGACGCGTAAAACACCCCTATCACAGTTTATGCATGAAACTTTTGCAATAGCCTCTGTCGTCTCAGCTATATTAAAAGTGTTTGTATATACTGATGACTATGCGGGTTCAAACCCAGTTTCCCAGAAAAGAATTGCCCGGAGTGTTGTTTGAGTTGTGTCTAAAAAGTATTGTTTTGGCAAACATTGGCTCCAGTTGTTAAATTTGTAAGTTTTTAATAAGGAATTCACGGTTAGAAGGTTGTGCACTTACAGTGACTGCAATATCCCATTTGAAAATTACAATTTAGGAACTGGATTCAACCTCAGCATCATTGTGGCTTTACTTCGTCTATTCATTGTGGGGTTGTAAGAGGTGTAAAAAATGGTGAATTGTCTAAGTTACTCTTCACACCAATGTACACCCCACTTACATTGAAGAGCGCTGATATAGGGCTACAAAAAATTGAAGCCTCCGCGAGTTTACTTCATCTATTCATTGTGGGTTTATAAGGGGTGTAAAAAAATGGTGAATTATCTAAGTTACCTTCACACCAATGTACACCCCACTTACAAATTACACGCCATTTACAAATTCCACCATAATTCCAACCATAATCCTAACCAATTACCCTAAACAAATAAATAAAAAAAAAACAAAAAAAAAAATCTCAAAATCAAAAATCTTTCTCCCCTATTCTTCTTCTTCCTCTCATTCGATTTTTTTATTTTTATTTTCCGAATTTCATTCAATGGATTGAACCAAAAATGGCGGAGTAATAGAGAACCAAATGTAATAATAGAAACTCACCTTTTGATTTAGTTATTGATGGTTTAATTAGCTTAGATTCAGTAAAAAAAAAATTCAAAAAAAACGTTTACCTGTGTTAGTTACGGCTACCTATAACTCATAGATCTCAGCCGAACCCATAACATACGGCTCAAAAATGAAGAACTTCTAGCCGTAACCAAGTTACGACTAAGTCTTAGCAGCCGAAACTAATAATTATTATGTTAGTTACGGCTCGTCACGTTATCTTCA
>JAJJMA010120803.1:0-11558 GCA_023529015.1 Papaver nudicaule
ATATTCATTATTGTTGTTCCGGATTCAGTTGCCGGCTGGGTGATTGATGTGTTATTTTTGGGAGCCCTCCACAACCAAAGTGCGTGACAGAAGCACCTAACCCATAATACTACCTGCTGAAAAGTTCACAACCTTTCAGGAATTCACCAATCCAGTTAAGACAGGTGCTTCCAAAGAGTTCAACAAGTCCATTAATATGTCTTGCTACAAAACGCAGACTTTGGGGATCAAAACACAGCTTTGAAAGGAAATCAAAGCTTCCAAGTTTGTGTCAGTACATCTGGGAGATCTCGAAAATGCTAAACGCCCCCGGATCCGTCCACCAACAGGGTTGCCACCAGGCGTGTCGCGCTGTGGTTGGCTGATGAAACCCTGGGCGGGCCCCCCTGCTGCTCCACCGACCAATGGGGGAGAGCCTGGTGGACGGATCCGGGCCCTAGCAGCTTCGGGGAGATCTTCAATGTCTTGCATCAAGTACGCCACGCGGTGCGCTATGAATGACCAGGTATTAAAAGTACAGTTATATCTCTGCCTCTTATCTGTAGTGCATGTACTTACATCTTTACAATCAATCAGTTAATGGGAATCCAATCTCCTGTGTTCTGTTGCATTATTGGCCTCACGATCATGATAATTTCATCATTGTCAGTTAATCGAATGGTTTGTACCTGATTTAGTATTGATGCATAGGCTTATCTTACATGGTAGAACTCGAACGTCTGAAGAACGTACAGATAGTGAGACACATGATATTCAGCAGCTAAATAATGAGAGGTGAAAAAAATAGTATAAACAACAAAATCCATTTGATAGATATTTCTTTCTTATGGTGAAACAAAATACCATTATAACTCAAGCGTCATCTGACAAAAGTGCACCATTGAAACTGCAACACGTGCTGGTTTAAATCAATCATAAGCAATTCCGCAGACAGTATGTTTCCCATCTAGCTAGGGACGGAGTGGAGAATATCAAGATACTTTTGCACCACCGGTGACCAAACTTAAAGTATCTATCTAGCTAGAGTAGACTTTTGAGAGATAGCCAGTACAAAAATGATACTACTTTGGCCAATCGTCCAGGCTGTGGCTGCTCAACGGTCATAAGATGACCACGAGGCCGTAGCTCTGCAGCAGCTCGGCCATTATTAAGCCGCGTGCTAGTACCTTGGCCGCGACTGGTTAATGCTCATTTTTTTGTGCATTTGTCTATCCCGCTTGTCAATTTGGGCATCTTATAATTGAGTGAAATTTGTCAAATTTGCTCATTCATTGAAATTGCACTTATAGGATCCTTTTAGTTACGATGGACAACTGGGGACTTCTAATCATATTCCAGCAGACTGTGGATGCATGTTGAAAAACTTGTCACCCATGCAATATCTTTGGGTTCACATTACTATTATTACAGCATTAAATAGTCATAATACCACAATGTCTACGTTTTCTTACTGTCTCAATCAAGCAAAACATACCATGATCGACATTTGAGTTTATCCAAAATCTAAGAACCGATTCAAAAAAGTTAAAACCTGACTTTCGTTGAACATATTTTGTTGTTTTGTTGGTGTGGTACCCCTGACCACACTACTTATTCATTTAACTAGTTTGGTGATCAGTAAGATGCACGAGTCTGCTATATGTTTGGCATCCATGGCATTATATGCAAAACCGAACTCTTGGATATTTCCCAATATTAGGTGCTAAAGTATGAGCTTACAAATTTCTAAACGATTTCTTCTTGACCATTAATAAGTGTATGAAGAGGTTTTATCCATCACTAGCTCATTGTGTCTCCGTTTAACTCACTTATTAACAAAGGGTTACGTTCAAGTAGACATTTACGTCATTAACATCTAAGTCAATGCTGCTAGATAACCTCAATTTAGCAAGACAATGTTATGGAACATCAGTGTTTCAAATTCATATCATTCTAAGTTAGGGGCTAATTTCATTCCTTTACGCGTTACTAACAATCACACATTCTACGTGCGTGCGCAGAGGGTGAAAATTTTCATTTCTTCATGGTACTCGAACAAAAGTAGTCCAAAACATTGATGTACGTGGTTTATTAGATTCCACATGATTTGTTGTGATCTACAAGAAGGTTATGCTAAACCAAGTTTGATTTCGAGGTTCTTCGATACTTCGATTGAGGGAGGACATACCAAATGAATCACTATATGCAAAATGCCCTTTGGCCTCGGGCATTTGCAACATATTTATAATGTGATATATCCATTTTCAGTTGGGTAAGACGTAATGCAGTCAGCATTGGCTCTAACACGCTTGGGTATTACATCATTTTGTGGGCATCAGACATAAACATGTAACAGTCTTCCTAATTTGGCAAAAAACTTAACCATTTCAAACAAGGAAAGTATCTGAAATCACCACCGTTGAAATTTTACCATGATGCCAATCTCTAGGAGAATCAAATGGCTGAGACCGCATTGATAGCGAGAGATCGTAAGATTTGGTAAGCTTAGGGAGTGTTTGGTCGGTGATATGTTAGGCCAATAAAATGGTGCTTAAAAGAAAAGCTTGTGGATTTGCATAATTACCTTCGTCCCTCGGAAATATTTGATGGTATCTATTCATTGGTGTCGTACCCCGAACTCTCGAGAAAAATCAACCATCTAGATCTTGACATTTGGTACATATCCAGCTGGTTTCGACGTTGACAACAGCCCGACCGTCAGTTTCCAGTGAACAAGGATCACCTGAGAGAGAGTCTGAGACCCTTCTTTACTCCTGAAACTTCTGAATTTTGTCTTCTTCCAACTTCTAACTGTACCGTACTGTTACCAGGGGTCCTATTGCGTCATAGGCCTGCACTCACCCGATCAAGGTCGGTACAGAGTTACTAAATTTCATGAGAGATTACAGGAGTCCATATCATCGAAAGCTGGGTTGCACAGATACGGGTACGAGTATCGGAAACGAAGACGTTTCCGTGTTTCCGATTCGGCAAAATCAAAAATTCATGATACGGGGAAGCGGCTGTATACACGATTTTTTTTTAAATATGTAGAAATGTAGATAGAAATGTAAACGATCACAAAATTCTAATGCTAATTCAAAATATATAAGTTCATAGATACTACTTATGAAAATTCAGTGCATGTTTAAGTCATGTTTCCACAAAAAAGTTTGACCTTGGACCAATTTTGCTAAAGTGAGCCTCTCTTTCCACCACAAAATTCGGATATCATTAAAAACAAAATAAAATAAAGCTTTTTTGGGAGGTAAACGTATTTCAGCCGTCTCCGTTTCGTATCGTGTGTCCCTACGTATCGACACACGAAACGGCGACCAGATGAAGTATCCGTGCAACCCAGATCGAAAGGCTATTTTTTTAAATTTGATATTTCATGTAGCAGCTTTGCTCCTTAACAAAAAAAATTTGGAAGTTATAGCCCAATTGAAGTTATGAATTTCTGAGATTTTTCTCGGTTGATTAATATAATTATTGTTTGTTTTGGTGATTGTTTTAGAAAAATGATTAGCAAAAGAACTCCCCAAGCTTCTCCCTTAGTAAATACAACTATTTAAAAAGTGATATAGTCATCTTTCATTGCTAATTTGAAGCCACACCACGCCTCCACGAAAGAAAATTAAAGATTTTTTTTCGAGAACATGGAGTACTTATTCATCTTTTAGATGAACGGGTAGAATGGAATTGTGGTCCTCCTCCTGTCCCATGTTGTTGTTACTATAACCGCTGGCAGATTACCTGGGTTAATTTGGGGAGACGCTCTTTATGCATGGAAGTAACTTGCATGATTCAAATGACTTACTAAAAAATTTCAACCATAGTATATGTCAGAAACTAAACCGATGGAAAATGTGAAATGAATGATCGGTCCATGTTGGATGGCAAGTGCCCATTCAAATTATGAAGCCTATTTTGTTCACTACCTCAGCCTTCCACAGTAAGGATTGTTTGATCTCACTGGATAACTCTAGCACTAAGTTAGCTGGGAGCTTGAATTTTTTTTCTCTGAGAGATTTAAGAGTATCTTATATAATCTGTTGAAAGATTTTGTCATCAATAGAGACTTGACTTTGACCAACCACTTAACTTGGAAAAGATTATTTATGGCCAGAAAAATTTGTATGCAAAATTGGAATATAATTTAAAATTTTCCAAACACTGCATCTTTAATCTCATCTCAATCCTAACTCTCTCTCGTCTATATAAACACTTGAAACCTCAAACTTCTTTCAAACACCAAACACTGTCCAAACTCACACCACAACAGCAAGGATCACACAGCACCAAGCCATCATACTCTTTGATGTGTTATCAATATATTATAAGCAGAAGGGATCGGTACATATCAAGAGAAATGAGTGGCATTTTTGCTTTCGATTACATTGTTGTCATGACTCTTCTCTCATGCATGTTAGTTTTTTTCTTGAGAAAGAAGAGGATTAGAAATCCTGAACAAAGAGCCAAACTTCCTCCTGGTTCAATGGGTTGGCCTTATATTGGAGAAACACTTCAACTCTATTCCCAGAACCCAAATGAGTTCTTCTCTTCTAAGCAAAAAAGGTTTCTATATCTCTATCTGCGATCTGATTTACTTCATTTTTGTCAATTTCAAAAAGCTAACATATATTCTATTGATGTTTAGGTATGGGGAGATATTCAAGACCCATATACTCGGTTGTCCATGTGTAATGTTAGCAAGTCCAGAAGCTGCTCGTTTTGTTCTGGTGACTCAAGCGCATTTGTTCAAACCCACATACCCAAAAAGTAAGGAACTCATGATCGGTCCATCTGCTCTCTTTTTCCACCAGGGCGATTACCATTCTCAGCTTAGGAAACTAGTTAAGAGCTCTCTGTCTCCGGATTCTATCCGCAACCACGTTTCCCACATTGAATCTGTTGCCATTTCCGCATTGGATTCCTGGGTTGGTTGTGGCGTAATCAACACCTTCCATGAAATGAAAAAGGTTAGTTTGGTTGCTTGTATGCGAAAAACTCTTGACATGTACATTTCTGATTCATTTCTGATTTCTGTTTTTGCGGGGTTGCAGTTCTCTTTCGATATTGGTATAGTCTCCATTTTTGGCGATCAGTTGAATGAGTACTATAAAAAAGAGTTGAAGAAGAATTATGGCATAGTAGAGAAAGGCTACAATTCTTTCCCAACAAAGATACCGGGAACTTCGTACCACAAGGCTGTAATGGTAAGGAATTCACTGCTAATTCAATTCATCATCTCCCTTTAACATTTTGGGAAAGAGTTAAGCTGACACAGTTCATTTCCTGTAATTGTCAAAAAAAAATTGAAGGCGAGGAAGAGATTGAATGAAATTCTAAGTGAGATTATTACAGCTAGAAAGGAGAAGAAACTAATGGGGAAAGATCTCTTGGGTAGTCTAATGAACTCCAGAGATGAAAATGGACAAGCCTTAACAGATAACCAAATTGCAGATAACATCATCGGTGTGTTGTTCGCTGCCCAAGATACGACAGCTAGTATTCTTACTTGGATTTTGAAGTTCCTCCATGATGACCCAAAACTTCTGGAAGCTGTAAAAGTAAGAATCACCCGCATAGACTTTTTATCTTTTCCCTGTTTTGACGTGGTTTTAACTTTTTTGAAGCTTTCTGTAAGAAACTACCTATGGATGACCATACCAATTTTATTCAGCTGAAATCAAATCTTTCTTGCAGGCTGAACAGAAGGCCGTATATGAATCAAACGATAACGGAACCCGACCATTGACGTGGACACAAACCAGAAACATGGTTCTAACTTATAAAGTATGTACATAAATTCGCACTGTATAGAAGCAAGTTGCAGAAAAACACACTTAAAATTTTAGTATTAAAGTTTTTGTTACTGCAATGGTTGGATTTATAATGGAGGTGATCAATTATCAGGTCATACTAGAGAGTTTGAGGATGGCAAGCATTATATCATTCACATTTAGGGAAGCAGTGACTGATGTGGAGTACAAGGGTAAGAGCAAGGAACATAAAACTACTTGTTTTACTCTTCGATGTCACTTAGTTTTTCTGAATTTCAGTGTCATTACATGCAGGATTTCGTATTCCAAAAGGTTGGAAGGTCATGCCTTTATTCAGGAATATTCAACATAACCCTGATTTTTTTTCTGATCCTCAGAAATTTGATCCTTCTAGATTTGAGGTATTTGCAGCAGTTTTGACTTCTGGTGACTTCAGTTATTCAATCTTTGCAGAGTAATTCTTCCTGCATTTTCTTGTGAAACAACAGAGTAACTTTAATGTTTGTTTTCTCTTGATGTGCTTTCAGGTTGCACCAAAACCCAACACTTTTATGCCGTTTGGCACTGGGGTACATGCATGTCCTGGTAATGAACTTGCCAAGCTGGAGATACTGATTCTTATCTACCATCTTGTCAACAAATTTAGGTATGAACTTGTGCATACTAATAAAGATGCTGATTTGCTTCAACAACAAACCAACAGACAAACAATAAGAACAAAAGAAACTCCACTATATATCCCATACACATGGCAGGCCCAAACTCACAGCCAAAAAGAACCTAACTAGTCACAATAACTCCAGACTACTTTTCAAAAACATGAACATGTAATCTCATTTTAGGCGAAAACCTCAAAATATGCTATTAGCTAGAGTGCTATGACTTATTTTATGAAGTCATATTTTTGATGTCTGTTTTGTTGTTGATTTTGGATTGTAGGTGGGAAGTGGTGGGATCAGACACTGGGATTCAATATGCCCCGTTTCCAGTCCCTCAACATGGATTGCCAGCCAAGTTCTGGAAACAATGAAACCACCATCCGTAGATAGAATGGGATCTGCAAAATAGCATATCTCTCCATTCATATTTTTCCATCACTGAAAAAAAATAATCTAAGCCCTGTCACATGCATCATCTCCATTTTCATTACCTATTTCACTCAGTAACTCCTGTCTCTGTATCTTCTATTCAACTGGTCCCCCCACCCATGGATGTTTACTGTAGTCCTTCCAACTTGTAAATGTAAGCTGTTGATGAGTAATGGTGGAAAGAAAGGGAATATTTTGATTTTTTTTAATGGTTAGTCTATTAAATTGACTATTGCTGATACTATTACTGGAGTTTCATGAATCAAATGTTTACGAAAGCTGATCCTTGCGTCATTAGGGAATATCCAAAAGAATCCGGGCATATTTTGAAAAATTTTCAAAACTCAAACACCCTGGAGTAATTAGGCTATCCCTTATCTCAGTGTCTAAAATACCCCCAACGATATTAAGCTACCGATTAACTCATAATTAGTTACCGATTAAGCTAACCTAATTACTAATTTAGCTACTTAGCCACCGATTACTTAAGTTCTTTTCAAAAAAAAATTCATTTGAGAGGGAGTTAGAAGAAGAAGAAGAAAAAGAAGAAGAAGTTTTTTTTTAGAAGTTGAGATGGTTGTTTTGAGTGAGATTGAGTGGGGTGAATCTTCTTCTCTTGGAGTTGATCATGCTAGGAATTCCTCTTACGTTAAAGAAGCCATAGAGAAAAGCCATGAACAAGAGTGTTTGGAAGAAAATCAAGAATCAAAGAAGGGAAAGGAAGTGAACTCGACTCCAAATGATCAAGTAGCTCTCTAATTTGAAACCCATTAGCTTGTAATGGTTGATTGACGTATGAAAAATCAAAGTTTGCATGCTTTGAATGTTGCAGTTAGAATATTCGGTAGATCCAGGCCATTAATGGAGCCACCGAATATCCCAACCACCATCCGTACATGCACAATAAAGTAACCATTCGGTAGCTCGAAATCTCTTCTAAGCTACCGAATGTACACTCGGTAGACTACTAAGCTACCGAATGTATACTCGGTGGCTCAAATGGTTACCGATTCATATTGGTTTTTGGTACAGAATATTGGCCAAACCTCATCTATATTCGGTGGCTTATTTAGCTACCGAGTCATTCTTTCCAGTACTACTCGGCAGCTTGTCTTTTTCATCGAGCTACCGATTGTTGTTAGTTTTCCAATTTAGTTGACTAATGTTTTCAATCTTCTTTGTAGCTTGTACCCTTTGGGGACCTTCCCGAGGATGATGTTGTTGAATATGATTCATATTTGCGACCCGATACCTCCTCACACTATCTAACTAACTTGGTATGCCTCCTACACTTGTATTTATCTATGATTTTATCCCTTTTGGTTTGGTTTTCTAATTGTTGTGACTTTGATCTCATCTAGACATGGACAGATAAGGATGAGGCAAAGGCTTGGCTTAAAGGGCGTGCAAAAGAGATCATGTGCGTAGTAACCACGGGTCAACAATCAAGGTGGAATAGGTTTGAAATGATTTGTGAGTGCAGTAGGAAGGGTGAGAGTCATGAACGAAAGGGTTATAAGCCTATAAAGAAGACCGACAGGATCTACGATACTCATTCAAAGAAGACCGATTGTCCGTTCAAGCTTCTTTATAATCTAGGCAAAGATGAATTGTGGAGAATGAAAGTAATGAATGGTTATCACAACCATGATCCTCCGGAAAGTCTTGTTGGGCACGTTGCTTATGCTAAGTTGACTCCACCTCAAATGGATATTGTAAGGGCAATGATGGGCACAAGTACCGGGAATCAAATCCTCACTATGATAAGGGAGCAAGACCCCAACAACTTGTCTACTTTGAATACAGTTAAAGCCGCGAAAGCCATGTTTAGTAAGATTGATTGGGATGGTTGATTGATTATGTCTCAATCGGCTTGGTTATGCGAGCAACACAACTACACAATGAGAAGACAAACCATTAACGGGGAAGTGAAACGTATTTTTTTGGCGCATCCGGATATGATTAAACTTGCAAGATGCTTCCACCAATTTTTGTTGATTGACTGCACTTACAAGACCAATAAATACAACATGCCGTTGATCAATATTGCTTGCCACACATCGGACAAACAAAGTTTCACCGTGGCTTGGGGTTTGATGGATAGGGAGATCGAACCAAGTTATGTTTGGATGTTGAACAAGGTGAAGAGTCTTTACAATCCGGGTGAAATTCCAAACGTTTTCGTTACGGACAACGAACAAGCCTTGATGAATGCCATCCAAGAAGTATTTCCTGGTTCCCACAATATTCTTTGCAGTTGGCACATCCAGTGTAACATCAGAGCGCATTGCAGAAAGCATATTCAACCGAAAAGGCGTCCAAAAGGTGCGGACATTGAATTAGAGGAACGGGAACGTCTTAGTAAACTCACCGATGCACAACGAGAGGAAGAGGACAAAAAAGTTTGAGGAGGCGTTTAAGGATGGTCACCGATTATTTTTGCTATTTCAAAAAGGATGGGATAAGATTGTTTGGTCTATGACCGAGGCGGAGTATGAGCTGAACCTGGAGGCTTGGATATTCGAGTGGAGTCAGAACCCAAAACACAAGTTGGCAGTAGAGTATTGCCAAAAACAGTGGTTGCCGCTAAAGGAGATGTTTGTCCGTGCATGGACATATAATTATAAAAACTATAAGAACGAGGCAACAAGTGTGGTGGAGGCTCAACATGGGAGACTGAAAAGGATTCTTAATGGAGGTCAAAATGGGGTTGTGTCGCTCCAACATGGTATTCACGAGTTCACCAAGCGTGATTTGACCAAAATCAAGGCAAGAATGGAGTGGAGTAGGCAAAGATATTTTAAAAAGTACAAAGGTCATCCACTTCTTCGTGGTTTAACTTCTAGAGTGTCGCAATGGGCCATAAAGCACATGATGAGAGACTTTAAGTGGTATATGGAGCACGGTGTGCCGGATGATAATTGCAATTGTAAGACGATGTCGGGGATCGGACTACCTTGTCCGCATAAGCTTGGTAAGTACGTACACAGAATTGATATGAGAGACATTGATCCGTTTTGGAAGCAACTATCTTTCACTCCAAATCCCTCAAAGAACCCCCAAGTTGCTTTTATGGAAACGCCGTTGTGTCGTCGGATCGCTACAATGTACGACGAGAACGATTTTTCTCAAAAGCAGAACCTCCACGACGACTTGGAGGTGGCAATGCACCCCTTCTTAAATTTAGATGAAGAACCAATGAAGCAAAAGCCACCAGGAAGACCGCCAACCCTTAAACCAAGAAAACTAGAAAGACTGGAGTTGAAGAATATGAAGATTTCGGCCACAAAGCAGCAGAATTCTTCTGAGTGTGATCCTTCTCTGCATGAGCACACAGAAGCTGACTTTGCACCGGATCCGGTTCCAAAAAAAAGGGGACGACCCATTGTTGAAAAGGGAGAATGTTCAAGGCAAGTGAAACCAAAGTCGTCGACAAGGGAGAGTGTTGGAGATGTGTTGGTAACAACTACGGTACGTCCTCCCATTCTCTCTCAACATTATTTAGAAGAACTTCCGGAATGTGTACGGAAATTTGTTTTAGCAATCGATGATGTTCCACGTGATGGAAATTGTGGTTTTCACGTCGTTGTGGAGCAACTTGGAATGCGCCAACAAGTTTTTGTCGACAACCTCACTCCAGTGGGATATACAAGGAAGAAGATGGGAGAGCAACTCCTCGAGGACAAGGAATTCTATATTGGAATGAATTTGGAAGGTAATCGTAGGGATAAATTGAAACAATTCAACGATGATCTTGCCCGTATTAATGGCCGAAAGAATATGAAGACGGTTGTTCCCAAGTATTGGATGCGTATGCCATGGTGTGGATATCTAATTGCTGACTCATTCGATTGTGTTGTCCATTATTTTTCGATTGGGATAGGTCATTGTTCGACTTTTGTACCTACAAGATCGGTTTGTACGGAGGAAAACGTGGGTAGAAGAGTCGTCATAGCGTTTATAGGCCCCGACCATTTCATTGGTTTGAGGTTAAAAGAAGATTGTCCCCTACCTCCCATGGCAGGGTATTCAACCCATTTTCCAGACAACCACTGTAGTGCTTGGATTGAGAAGTATGCGTCCAACATAGAAGATTGGAAGGTTCAATATCCCCTTCCGAGCGGCACGACTGATGTGGAATAAGGTATGTATCTTAGTGTGGATGAATTTTGGGCCTTTTATTGACAATATATCTTGATTAGAGCAAGCTTTTTGGGTTAAATGAAACTTGTACTTGTAACATATTATGGTAAATGCACTTGTTTGGATTTCTGTTCTTATATTCGGTAGCTCCATAATGCTAATTATATACCAGTCGGTAGATCGTACGTATTCTGTCAGTATAAACAAATTTAAGGAAATCATACTCGGTAGACAATGAAAGCTACCGAATATATACTCGGCAGATCATTGGGTTACCGATTATATTTATTTTTGGTACAGGATATTGGTACAGATATTCGGTAAGTATAATTTAACTACCGAGTATATATTCGGTAGCTCTTTTACTAACCCGATTTACCGAATGGTACATCACCCAAAGGGAAATACAACCTTATTTCACTACAATTCATCGGAAGTTTCATCTTCTCAATCCCTACTTCTAACCAGACCTTCTAACCTCAGAACTCAGTACTCGGAGATATGTCGGAGCATACGTCTTAAGATACATATAATGTTGTAAATGCTTGAATTCGCCTCCATG
>JAJJMA010120804.1:5060-33492 GCA_023529015.1 Papaver nudicaule
CAACCGGTATGCCGTTGGTGTCTTCCCCCAACTTGTGTTTTAACTCGACAGCTGTGTCAATTCCTAGGAAATAGGGCAGGGCTCCTAAGTCATTTATTTCACATTCCTTAGCGAAGTAAGATTTTCAACTTCCCCGTTTCTTCTACATCATCACCGGTCATCACAATGTCATTTTCATAGACAATAAGCATGGTGACTTTTCCATTATGTGTGTTTGAGAAACTAAATATGATCCGCATGACTTCGATGGTATCCACAAGGACCACAACTAAACATACTTTGGGTAAACCTACCAAACCATGTATGATATCCACAACTCAACAGTCAACATCCTTTGGGTAACCCTACCAAACCATGTTTTTGGCGATCATTTTAAGCCATATAAGGATTCTTTAGCTTTCACGCTCTCCCTTTATTAGTATGTATACTTCCTCGAAATCACCATTAAGGAGAGCATTCTTCACATTGAATTGTTGAAGAGGCCGTCTCTTGTTTGCTACCTGATCAATTTCTGGACCCCAATATGATAGATAAACATAAGTAAACAAGAACAATAATAATACTAAGTGTTATGCAATAGAAAACAACATTTTTTTTGTTTAGGATAAAGAATTACATAACGTCTTCCCTTTAAGTTTTCTCTGCCCTAGGTGTTACTTCTTTTCCCTCGAATTCTATGGTAGGAATACACACAGGAGGTTCTAATAAAAAACCAAGACAAAACACAGCAAGAGGTGTTTGAAATTTGACAACTCGAGAAGGGATCTTGTTAATCAAATGTGTTGCAGTAAGGCTAGCATCACCCGGTACAATTTTGACACATTCACAGAAAACAACAAGCATCTAGCAACTCCTAACAAGTGACAACTTTTGCACTCGACAACTCCATTTTGTTGAGGAGTATCCATACAAGTGGCTTGGTGGACAATCCCATTTTCTAAGAAACAAGAAAAAAAGACCTTTTAGGTACTCGCAACCTTGATCAGATCTAACACTTGGAATTTTGTGTTAAATTGGACAAGGACAAATTTATAAAAAATCATGAAAACCGAGTGGGCATCGCCTTTGTCCTTCAATAAGTAAGCCCAAGAAACTCAAGAATAATCATCAATGAAAGTAACAAACCGACGAGAACCAGAAGAGCTAATGACACGTGAAAGACCCCAAACATCACTATGTATAACAACTAAAGGAGATAAACTTCTATTCATGAAACACGGTGATGTTTAGCTAACTCACACACTTCACAATGAAGTTTAGGTATATCAAGCTCTGAAAACAACTTAGGAAACAACTGTTGCAAGTACCCAAAAGAAGGATGTGCCGATCGTTTATGCCATAACCGATGTTCTTCTTCAATTTTAGACAGACTTGTTGATTTGCAAGCTCTTGTACCGTCATCTTGTGTGTTCCCCTGGAACTCCAAGTAGTAAAGGCCCCCTTTTTCTTTGCCAAGACCAATTGTCGCTCCTGTGAGAAGGTCCTGAAAAACGCATATGTGAGTCAAAGAAGGTAACTCAACACTTGAAGACTTTGGTTATTTGACTGATAGAGAGAAGGTAACACAATGTAACACCGTAGATAAAGACATGGATTCGGTGATGGGAAGATGTCCTTCACCAGAGATTGACAATAGTTGGAGATTTGCGCTGTCAAAATTCAAGGTTTATTGGGACTAGGGCTGTATAGTTGGAGAAAAGATTGGACTTGGTGGACATGTAATCAATTGCTCCATAATCCAAGAATCCTTAGAGCATCTCCAATGGTGTTTGGGTTTGGAAAAAAATTGGTGTCACATAGGATTTTAGAAACTCCTATTGAAAAAAATCTCTCCAGTGGTGGTTGGATGATTCAAATTTTATATGATGTGTAAAATTGAGTTTGGAAGAGAGTTTGGGCCATCCAAACCCACGTCATCAATTGTTTCTCTTTTAAAATATTTATTTTCTTTTTAGATTTTGTTCAATAAGCTAACAACAAGTGTGTTAAAACAATTTTAATATAACTACTACTGGAGATGCTTATTAAATTAAAATAAGAATTATTTTGTATTCAATATCAATAAAAATCCTCTTTTTTAGGTCTCCACATAGAATATACATCCAAACACCATTAGAGATGCTCTTAGACTTATCACACGTAGAGTTTAACGCCCTACCAATGTTGTAAGTGTTACCTGATTGAGCCAAAAAACTAGACTGAGCAGGATTTCTCTTAGATGACAGCATTCGAGCATAATCCTTTATCATTTGCTCCAACTGGACTTGGGATGGCTGAGGATAAACACCAGGTGATGATGATGTGGTTTGAACCTCCATCTCATGAGTTGTGTTGTATGCTCTTGGACCACCACTGTGACCTCCTCTTTTTCCTCCAAAGTTGCCACTAGAATTTACCCATCTTCTATAACTATTTTGCCATTGTGGACATCCATTGAGTTTGTAACAAGTCTCACCGGTATGTCTAAGCTTGTGAATTGCAATATAAAGTCTTTCTCGTTAGACTTTCGGTTGCTTCATGGGTGTTGGAGCATGAACAGATGGAGAAACGACATTCAAAGTTGAACTTTCTTGATGCATTGGAGATATCATAGCAGCTTATTAAAGTTCTTCTGATCTAACAATCCCATAAATTCCTCGAACTGTTGGCAACGGAACATTCCAACGATATTTGAACCTGATAGGATCAAATTTTGAGTCAACATGTCACATGGCTGGAGAAAATCAAGTTCTTGGTATTGAGCTTGAAGAAAATTATAGTAACCCGATAAAGGCCTATTATTCTGACGTGTTTCTATTATTCGACGATTCAAAAAATATATTTGTATAACATCACCACTCACAACATAAGTCTGAGTAATTGCATCTCACACTTTTTTTGCGGTGGCTAGGCGCATATAACTACTTTTGAGATCCGGAGTCATTGAGTCTGGTAACCAGCTCATTAGCTCATTATATGAAGACATTTTCTTGTACCCAAGTCTCATATATAGGGTTTGCGGGTCTTGGACAAAGTTTGCTTCCGGCTAAGTACCTAAGTTTTTTGTAACTAGTAATGTAAAGTTTCACATAGTAAGACCAAACAAGATAGTTTATATCATGTAGCTTACAAGATATCACTTTAACGTTCATATTGTCATTATAAGAAAAGTCTAGAGATGCTAAACTCCTAGGGTGAACTACTATTCTCAGAAATTCCAATCGTAGATCTACTTGTAACTCAACAAAAAAAAGACAAACTTCAAAGAAGAAACCAACTTACGGACTACAATAGGTTCTTCAAGAACAACTCTTGGATTCTTCAAGAATAGTTTAAGGATCTAACTTACAAATCTGAATAGCATTTCTATTTATTTATTTTTTTGTTTTTTGGACATAAGAGGAGTTTTGTAAGATCTCCAAGCTCGACAGCTCGATCCACTAACCTCAAAAAAGAGAATCGGGCTCCTGACCAACTGGGCTAGCGCTTGTTGGTTATAACAGATCTAAGCTACAGTAGGCCTACGTTGGGGTTTCTCTTCTCTCTCAATTTAGCTCTGATACCATGTGGAAACAGAAATAGAGTGAATGGAAGAGTGTAAATCACCCATAGGAGAGACTCCCTTTATATATGTATGCACAGTAAACTATCTAGTTACTGTTCCTAACAGGAACAGTAACACTAACTGTACAGTACAACCTAACATGAAACTCGTTTCCAACAAAAAGCACTCTTTCGAAAATTTTGTTGAACTGACACCTATAAGTGGCTTATGGTATTTATTCTGCTCAGTAACTGTTCGTCTCTTTTATCCTGTTCTGTTATGCAGATTGCTTCCACTTTACTTTCCCCGGGATAAACATGAGGAGGAGGTGGCTTTGTCAAAGCTCCCTGCCGATGTTGGAGATGAGAACGGTGAGACAACTATAGACGAACGCAAAATCAGAATAAAACCTTTGCCAATCATAACACCTGACTTTCCGAAATCCACGATGACCCGTGTAGAACCACCTCTTTCTGATGCTGGGTTAGCATTGAGACGGTTAGTAAACTTACCATTTAATGTATCAGAATTCGCACTTTTTGTTTTGGTCTTGCACTTGGTTCTATTGCATGTTAATGACGGTCACCCTGTGATTTCAACAGGAATTCAACTTATTTGGATTCATATCTGGATCCTGTGTTCATGTCCTTAATTAAAGATCCAGATCAGAGACGTATGGAGCAATGGCAAAAAGCTGCCCAAGCACGAAATGGTTTCCATTTTTCTAAATTGCTAGGATTTGGTGATCTTGGCGGGCCTCCTTTGACTGCTGCTGAAGAATACTCCCTTCATTCTAGATATCTTGCTAAAGCAAATAACCTTACTCTTTCTGAAATTGCAGACATGAAAATCATGTATGTTTTCATCTTCCACTTGCATATAGTTTCTCATTTGACCTTAATTTTTGTATTAAATGTTACAGGTTTCAAGATTTAAATAATACTTACCATCTCTCGTTTTGCATTTCAGTTATCGTGGGGGAGTAGACAGCGAGGGGCGACCGGTAATGGTTGTCGTTGGAGCCCATTTTCTACTGAGGTGTCTCGATCTTGAGAGATTTGTACTTTACGTGGTCAAGGTATACAGGTTATTCACTGCTCCAAATTTGGATCTATATTTCTTGCTAGAACATTTTCCTACATCTTCCCATGATTAGGAATTAATGAATTGCACTTTTTTGTTTGGCACATATCGAGGACCCATGATTACGTTTGAATATACTTTTGACCAAAATTTCAGGAGTTCGAGCCATTAATTCAAAAGCCATACACTATTGTTTACTTTCACTCTGCCGCTTCTTTACAACCGTAAGTATAACATGTCCGACTTGCAAACTGCATAGAGTTTGAGTTCTCCATCCTGAAATATGTCAGAGTTCTTTTTCTGCCCTACACAAGGAGTGGGGAAATCGAGCTGTAACATTTAATTTGGATAGGAAAAAAAGAAGAGATTATCCTAATGTTCTTTCAGTTACTCACTTGATGTGATCAATTGTTGTGGACAGTCAACCAGACTTGGGATGGATGAGAAGATTACAACAAATACTGGGTCGCAAACACCAGCATAACCTGCATGTAAGGAATTGTCATGAAAAATAATTGATTAGAATTCTTGTAATTCAAGTCTGATTTTATCTCCTTGCTGCTGGTCAGGCAATATATATCCTCCATCCAACATTTGGACTGAAAACTGCAATCCTTGGTTTGCAAATGTTTGTTGATGGCGAGGTACGGCATAACATCAAATTTTGATTTTTCGTCTGGTGAATAAAGAAATCTTTAACGAAAATGATATTCTTGCAAGTGAAATACATTATATTTGGTCCCATCAGATGGTATTAAGATTGCCAAATCCTATTTTACTTTGTAGGCATGGAAGAAAGTTGTGTATGTTGATCGGCTCCTGCAGCTATTCAAATATGTACCTCGTGAGCAATTGACTATACCCGATTTTGTATTCCAGTTAAGTGCACTTGCTAATCTCATTGTGATTCTATTCCATTACTTACAATATCTGTTCTCAATGATTCTAAGATTTTTTTCTTGAAAATAATCCTGAAGTATGTAATATTTTCGCCGAAGTTTTCGTTCCATTTTCATAGTCATAACTTTGTGAACGTCTTTTATTCTTATGCAGGCATGATCTTGAAGTAAATGGAGGTAAGGGTCTAATAGTAGACCCTAGAACTAAATATGTATATCCAAGGCCATAACTCTTTGAAGGTGATTATTTCAGACTTCATTGTTGTTTGTTGGGTGAAGATGGCATCAATTTATATTTTTCCTCTCTTTGTATAAAAGTTCTTTTATTTTATTCTCCACCCACTTTTTTTTTTTTTTTTGCTCAATCAATCTGTAACATTTGAGTGTTAGAAAGGTCCCTATTCTTTTCTGTCTGTAAATTTAAATAAGATGGTTTGAGTTTTTACATGAACTTTTGCAATAAAGAAAAAAAACACACACATGAGTACACAAACGAGAATACATATGTTGACACAATCTCTAAATGAACTTGATTAAGAAGGCTGAATGAAGATCAACAGAGAGTAGCTAGTGTGGTAGCATCTTTCTTTCTTTTTTTGATAACTTTAATATTATCGACGATGGAACATCAATGTAGGCTCTGGGGATGCGTACACTTGGAAGTCGAAACTGCGAGCCTGTATGGGAATAAATTAGCATATGCGAAAGAGATGCAACGCCCTGCTTCAAACTCTTTTCCATCGTTAACCAAACAATCGTCAAAACGCAGCCTTCTAAAGTGGCTAGGATTTATCAATCTTGCTGAACTAAACCAACCGCAGCTTAAATGGATATCATATGCGCTACAATTTGTCTGGCACATGTTGCATATTTCTACCAAATACGCTGGTATTCCACTTGGTAGTGGACTTGTTGGGCCTTGCCATAGTCCTATGGCATCGGTACACGTCTGATTCTGATGATCCTCTGGCGGGTGTAATCGTAGAGGATGCGCTTCAAAAATTTAAGTGCTATATTTTAGAAGACTTTCTATCTGTATTAATAATAATCAAGTTATTTGAAAATTCGAGGAAGTTTTACCTGGGTGTTTAGAATTGGTGCTGGGTAGCCTAGTTGATAATAGATGCAATTGTTCACCAGCACCAACATCTTCCTGACCCAAAACCAAAGCAGACGTATGGCATACCGCTGCATAATCCGAACATTACATTGTTACAATTTTGCACATTAATATTTGGTGGGGAAAGGTCTAGTTTTCATACAAAAGTTTCTTAGATAATATGCATAAGACGCGCTGATGCTTAGTTTTCAATCAACCAATGTTAAATGATGTGCATACATTGTAGATACATTACCTAAAGCCAATAGAAACATAATCTGAAGAACGCAATAGCCCATTGAAATAACTCGAATCGAATCAACGCTTATCTTCACAAATCTTAGTTGAAAACTTTACTCACGGAGAGATACGGAACAGTATATGGTACGGCCCAACAGAGACGATTTGTAAACGATGGACACTCAAAAATCCACTCCGGTAAACAGAAACCAACAATGAAAAAAAATCAAGATCAAACATGATCAATCTCCAAAGATTAATAAGAAAAGTTACAAATTAAATGAGGAAACAATTTATCCTAATAATAAATAAAATACTAAAACTAATTGACAGTCAAGATATTAGCCAAATTTGGACTGCCATAATTGTGCTGCATTTGTTTCTAAAAAAGAGTACATTTCTATCCATTTTGCAGATGAAATTTCTTTTTGTAAAAGATTACTGATAAGTATGCAATAAATCATGTTAAACAGTCTTTAATGTGGTTATCTATTTATTTAATTTTGCATGTCAAAACTTTGTTTAGGTGTTTGCACGATTGTGGTTCAACCCCTGCCGGACTGTCATTATTTGTGTGTCCAAGCCAATCTTATCTGTAGCTTTTTTTTGTCTGGATACTCCAACTCTCACAAATTCCAAACAAGACCCATACCATCAAATAAACATCCAAACAAACCCCATAAGTTCTACTCTACTCCAGTCCAGTATATGTTATACCATCTTAATCAGTCAGAAACTTTAGTTCAGACTTCAGTCACCAACAAACAATCAAAATACCCCCCCTGGCTAGAACTGAACCACGTCTGGTTTTCTAAAAAGTTCCTTGCAACTAAAACCAGCAGCCACATATTACAGACTTTTCCTCGTTCATTATCAACATAGTCTACATAGGTCAAATGCTGAGTTGACTCAGTGAGGTGAAACTCGAAGATCGGTAGTGCCACGCAAGGAAAGCTCTCTGTTATCCATTTGAATGAAATGGCCCCATATGTGGAAACAAAAAGCTCAAAAGTGATCCAAAAAATCCAAGAGGATTAAAGTTTTGAATGAGTTTGTGGTGCACATTTTAACATAGTATCATATATATATATATACAACTCTTCTTATCCTTCACAGTTCCTCATAATAACAAAGAAAGGCAGAGAAATAGA
This sequence comes from Papaver nudicaule, assembly GCA_023529015.1. Lineage (NCBI taxonomy): Eukaryota > Viridiplantae > Streptophyta > Magnoliopsida > Ranunculales > Papaveraceae > Papaver > Papaver nudicaule. The sequence continues at coordinate 13,056 of JAJJMA010120804.1, forward strand.
GAATGATGATGAGTATGGAAGCATGTTTTCTGACATCCAATTCATTTACCAAAACCTTAGATTTAGTCCCTTCAATCAAACCAAGACTACCCATTTTGCTTACTACTAAGAAACGGTCATTTGCTCAGTCTCCACTTACAATTGGCCGGAATTTTCATCACTCTTCTGTTACTTGTAAGTGATCCCCCCCACCCACTCTCTCTATGTTTCTTATTTTGAATCATATTCTAGTTAAATGGTTTGATTGATGAATTTGCACTTTACAACCCTGTAATCTCATAAGCATCATTTTATATGTATTCGATTCGCCTAACCGATATTGCACAGACATCGCTTATGCATATTTGCTGGTATCTTACAGAACTTATGTATGTATGTTTCAATAGAATGTTTTTCTCAGTGTTGTGGCTAAAAGTTGTTGTTCTGCAAAAATATAGGTTGCAGTCTCGACCAACCATCGTCGTCAGGTGACGATTACAAGCCCACAGGTGAAGCTGATTGGCGATCCTTCAGAGCGAGGCTTGTGGCGGTAGAACGTGCATCAAGGACAGATGAGCCAAACACATGGGTCGATCCTGATACAGTAGAAGATCATCCTCCACACGTACCAATTGGAGACAAATGGGCACATTCCCTTCATGAGCCCGAGACAGGTTGCCTACTCATCGCGACAGAAAAGCTCGACGGGGTACACATTTTTGAACGAACTGTCGTCTTACTCTTGTCAACAGGTCCAATGGGACCAACTGGAATCATACTCAATCGGCCGTCCTTGATGTCTATCAAGGAGACTAGATCAACAGATCTAGACGTAGGAGGCACATTTTCTGATAGGCCATTGTTCTTTGGAGGACCATTGGAAGAAGGGTTCTTTTTGTTAAGTCCAACTCTCAAAGATGGTGATAGTGATGATGGAGTTGGTAAGAGTGGTGTATTTGATGAAGTGATGAAGGGTCTGTACTATGGGACTAAAGAAAGTGTGGGCTGTGCAGCTGAAATGGTAAAGAGGAATGCTGTGAGTTTGGGAGATTTTAGGTTCTTTGATGGGTATTGTGGATGGGAAAAGGATCAACTGCAAGATGAAATCAAGGCAGGTTACTGGACAGTTGCTGCCTGCAGTCCCAGTGTTATTGATTTGGGAAGTGTGGGAAGGATTGGATTGTGGGAAGAGGTTTTAGGACTTATGGGCCAAAGAAAAGTTTGGTGAAGAAAAAATCTGACAAAGAGAAAGGAATGTGGACCCTGACTGGCTAACTGTGTGCTTGCTAGCCTTAAAGTTTGATACTTTTTAAGGGTATATATGAAAAAGGATCCTCAAAGGCAAGGGGGGTATGTATCCCTTTTTCATGGTGACCCCCAAAAATTGTGAATTTTGAGGAATTGCTGTTTCATTTTTTTCTTAATTCAGCTTTTATGTACATTATTATACTGCTCTGATATAGTATAAAGTCCATTAATGATTGTATCAGTTCCTATTTGTAGTAAGGTAATATGTGTGGAAGTAATAGAGCAAAAGCCTGTTATATGCTTAGGTATTGGATATTTTGGTTTTGATTTTTTTTTGGTATGTGGAAGTAATAGATTTAAAATTTCCTTTTTCTTTTTATCTTTTATCGTTTGGTTCGGTAGCTTCTATCAAATTTGTCAAAGGATTTTTGTTATAATGATGTTGGTTAGTTGCGAGCCTACTCCTTTTTTGCATTTGTGTCCTGCAAGTGCAGTGCAGTTCTGGTGTAGCACGGAAGAGAATAATGGGGTTCATTGACATTCCTGGTACAGTAGAATGCTATTATACATACAACCATACTCGGTTCGAGGTACTGTCCATAGACATGGCCAAGATAAAATGTAGTGTCATTTGCATAATTGCCATTGATCTGACCATATCCTCTAATTATCCGGGAACCAATCTTCATATATCTAAGAATTATTTGGTTGTGACAAAAGAGAGTAAGATTATTGAAATCATGTACTTGTGATATTTGTCTCACAGCAAAAAGAAGTATAGAAAGCAAGATTTGGGGTATTCCCAGTCCCGAAATGTATATAAAAAATCTTGGTAGTAGATTTTGGTCCATTTGGATCCAGACTCGATCCAAGATAAATGGGTTTATCCCTAGGCTTTCAATTAAGACAGACTGAAAAACCTCATCAGATTTATTATATTCCCAATCGAGATTATCAAAACCCAAAGACAAACCAATTTTATTTCATTTTCTTTCTTGAGCCAATTTTCCTAGTACATTTTTTTCAAATTTATATTTTCTTACCTGGCTAAATTTGGCTCCACAGTGGAGTATTTGGCCCCATAGAAATTTAAACCCATCTAGGGTGAGTTGTTATGGGATGTCTTCACAGGGGTGGAATATACTATATTACCCTTCACTACTAATTAATCATACTAACTACTCCCACCCCAAATAGTAAACTTAACCTTAATCCAAAAACCCTAAAATATTTAAACCAAAAAACTTTCCAAAACCAAAATCATTTCACTCTCAAACAAAAACAAAAACAAAAACAAAAACAAAAATTTCGAATCCGCCCACTCGAGAATCAAGCCGGAAACTTCGTCAAAGGTGTGTAATCTTATCTCAATCGTTTTTAGTATGTTAGTTGCTTATTATACGTGATTTGGTTGCATGAAACTCTGATTTTTCGGCAATTTTTTCGGCTGATAATACCAGAATCGTTGGATCCGAAACAACATATCCAACGATTGTTCATCTTCACTAGCAACAATCGTTTTCTGTTTTATCACATATAAACCGATTATGTTTTTTAAGATGAACAAACGTTAGATGTAGTAATATATATGAACCGATTATTTATCATCAGCACTTCATGTAAAATTCCATGCAAGTTACGTAGTTTTGTAATCGGTGGATAACTGCCTCTAGATTGAACGATTATGTTTTTTAAGAAGACTAAACGTTAGATGTAGTGATATATATAAACCGATTATTGATGACCTCATCAGTTCAGTTACGTGGCTAAGGCTTAATACATAGAGTAATCGGTTTTCGAAACTTCGATGGCTTCAGCTGAGAATGGTGGCGCGAGGGATATCGAAAGGTAACAATCGAAACCCACTTCCTTTTTTAGTTGTTTAGCTTAGATTATAATTATTATTTTTTTTTGCATCAGGACCGCTGAACCAAGTTCTGTAATTATCGATAGAGCAGATTTTCCTGCATGGATGGATGTGTGTGATTATCACTTTGCAAATAGAGCACCTCGTAATCTAGGACGAAGAAGAGTGGGTGAGGTAGAAGATGAATGGCGGTTTGAATGTAAATTATGTGTTCATGTCCCACGCCATCTAAGGAGGAACATGTTTACGAATGGGGCAGTAAAAAGTACTCCTAATGGTTGGGCGGTTGCTTGGGGTGATTGCTATCTATTTGTGGTTCCTGCTCGTCGTCTTACCCCAGAGGAGAGAGCGAGGGCCGGAATTTGAACTATTTCTGTTTCAGCTTATGTTGTGTGAGTTGCAAAGCTGAACTATTTGAACTATCCCTGTTTCTTGATTTAATCACATTTCTATTTCATTTGAATCATATATATATGTGTTCTTCTCTTCTTCTTCTACTACTTTCATAACACCTTTTCTTTTTTTGAGTTCAACAAACCCTAATTTCATCATATTCTCAAAATCAACAAAGCAAGCTTACACTATGTCGACAACAATCAAGTACGTAAAACTAACAAATGGTTACAATGTAATTGATTTCTACACGTAAATGGCAGAATCGAAACCCTTCATTTCCACCCAGAATCGGTGTATGTAGTTGCAAATATATAACGACTGTTGTTGGTCTCGAGCAACAATCGTTTTTCTGTGTTACAATTAACTAACGATTATTATTTCACAGAAACAATCGTTGAACATTAAGTACTTTGTGTACCGATTGTTGTAACTCTGAATTGTTTGAACCTTTACTGGCATTTCAAAATCGTTTTGTGATATGCATATTAAACACCGATTATGGATGACAGGTCCATATATGTTAAACTTAAGTAATCGTTAGATAATTGGTTGTATGTTTACCGATTCTGGTTCTCTCAGAAAGTTTTGAACTTATTTCTATTTATCGGTTCTTATTAATAAATACATGCACCGATTTTGGTAAATCGTTTTATGTATGAATGTATATAGGCCGATTAGTCTCTTAATACCTTTAGATTTTAAGTCGTTTTCATCGTGTTTATGTAACAGGGAACCAGAATCAAGTGGTCAACCAACACCAATTCGCGAAGATGAATCGAACCTTGCTCTTGTGATTTATCAACCTCCCCCACTACCAATGCGCCCTGATCATGCACTTGTGATTGAGACACGACGTCAAATGAACGAACTCATTGACCGCCCTCCCCCACCACCAATTCGTGAAGATGAATCGAACCTTGCACTTGTGCTTTACCATGAACCTCCAGCACCAATTCGTGAGGATGATCCACGCGTGATTGAAACACGACGTCAAAGGGATGAACACATTGATCCTCTTCTTCCACGACCACGACATTTGCGTGGGGAAAATTATCCTGGCCTGCGTAGGGATTATCGGGATTTTCTTCCTCCCCAAGTCGAAAGATTTGTCTCACATGATGAATGGCAAGCGCAAGCACCTCGTAATCTTAAAAGAAAGAGGGTTGGTGAGGTTGTGGATGTTATCCCTTGTGGTTGTACACTTTGTGCTGAAGTTGCACGTCTCCGTCCACTTGTTGAGGCCAATGGCGGACCGAGCTGGGAACTAATCCGCAGTCGAACAGGGTTTGGAACTGGTTTCACTGGTTGAGTTTTATTATGTGTTTTGGTATTGTGTGTTTTAGTTTATTTTATGTTATCGACATCTATGATGGTGAACTTCTGGTTATGAATGTATGGTTGTTATGTTTGTTCATGTATTGATGCTTCCTATTTTGTTCCATAACCATGTGATAGTAGTTAGTGTATTTCAGGATAATAATCGGTTAATACAATATCCAGTGTTAACCGATTAAACACAATCGTTGTATTTGTAAGTCTGTTTACAACGAATATAGGTAATCAAATGTTTCAAACTACTGTGCTCCACAATCGGCGTTTGTTACCATAAACTAACGCCGATTGATCTCAGATTTTTGAAAAAAATAGCCGTTGGGACTTCCATCTATAAAAGGACATAAAGAACTCTTAGTGTTTCCAACCCCCAAAATGGCTAAACCATCATCTTCTACCGGTACGCCTCCAACTTCTCCTGCACCCGAAACTCGAAACATAACTAGGGAGATAATCAATAACTACTACTACACCAAAAAATCAGATACATCACCTCCTCTATTCACTCCCCCTCCATTTAAGAGATGGTATCCTACTCCCCCTAGACACTATGGTAGCCCAGTAGTTAAACGACGCAAATCATCTACAACATCTTCTTCGTCGTCATCTAAGGTTCGAAAACCCTATATAAATCCTCTAGACTCATTACCCGATGGACCTAAACCACGTCCCAAATTTACGTTGGAAGAAGATTTATGTCTTTGTAAGAACTATATGATCTTCTATCCAACCCCTGCTGAAATGAAACGAAATCGTGTTAAAGTGAATTATCCACAATTGTGGACTACTGTCACTGAAGAATTCAATGCTGATGAACCTAGAAGCCAAGTTGTGCGAGATCGGAATGCGTTGGGAGTTCGATGGAGAAAAATACATAAAAGAGTCGACGAATTTATGCAGTTGGTTAAGTTGATCCGAGCTCAACTTTCGGATGATAGCGATGATGAAATTTTGGCTAGGGCTTTGAAAGAATGGCAACGAATTAATGGGAAGATCTTCAAGTACGAAAAACATTACCGTCTCCTCAAGATTTTTATCGCAAACTATTATATTGGTTGATTAAATTCGTTAAAGTATCTTTTGTAGACATAATCGGCGTTTATATTTAATCTTGTAAGCCGATTGTATTTACAATCGGCCTTCAGTTGACTTCATTGTAACCGATGCTTCATTGTCCAATAATTTGCTTTTAAATGTTTAAACATCGTCTCTTGTGGACTTATTTATTAACCGATTATTGATTTAAAATTTGTGCCAGCATTGAAATCGGCGTAATTGGTTCACAATATATACCGATTGTTGATTGTTTTCCCAAGAAAAAGAGCCGTTGGGATCACATCTATATAAGAGAACCTCCCCACACACATACCCTCCATATCAACTTGAAGTTCTTCTTTCTCCATTATTTTTTTTTTCAATTCAATAGGAGATAATGGGGGAATGGGGGAATTGGGACGCGCAAGAAGACTTAGATCTAGTGAAATCATTCGCGTATGTCCTACGTGAACGACCCAATGAACTCCGCACTATGTTTTGGAAGAGGGTCAAAGAAGTCTTTGTAGAGCGCAACGGGAATCGAAAACAACGAAATTCAAGCATGTTGAGCTTTCGATTCGATCACATGAAGATGGATATGCGAGAGTACGTTAGAATTATGGAAATGGTTAACCATCATCCCCAACGATCTAGTAGTTGGAAAGTGAGTATCGAGACATGTTTTTACTTGTTTCATTGTTAGATTCTTGCATACTAACTTCATGCTTTTCTTTCACTCTTTCATTTTAGAAAGCGAGATTCGCGGTTATATGGGAAGTACGCCAAGGCCGACAACCATACGCTTTCAAGAAGTGTTATAACGTGTTGAAGAGACGTGCTCCGAGATTCATTGATGGAGTATTAATGGATGACAGGCTAGTTTGGAGCTACTAGATTATGTAATTTTAGAATTTCCTAAACCATGTGTTCAATTTCCTAAATCAATGAATGGGCCAGTTTTTATTTGATATAATCGGTTTATCTATATATATATGTAGAACGATTATATGAAAACTTTACTCCTGGTTTTTTCAGGAGCAATAATCGTTACACTATCACAAACTCCAACGCCGATTATAGAAAACAACAACCATAATCGTTAGAAATAGATTTTCTGATACACCGATTGTTTCTTAATTGTTGCTTAAATTGGTAGAACAGAAAACTAACAAACCCTCAAGTAAAATCATAAAAACACTTCATAAAACACCATAAAACAACATAAAACATAAAATTAAAAAGACCCCTTGTTCACCATCTCCTCTAGTGCTTCCTTTTAACCCCACTAGTCGAGGCATGTCCTCCCTCTCCCTTAACGGATGTTGCTTCAACCATGCCATCTCTAACCAATCCAAATACAGGCAAACCTCCAATATGGGTAGTGAAAGTTCGAATAGGAGGATTCCCTACAGTGATTACTTTGGGACCCAAGACTACAACCCCTAAATCTTTGTTAGGAGAATCCGTATAGATTGAAAGTTGCTCACCAATAATAAGACAGAGACGAGAATTGGGTTGGGATAACTCCTTAGAATGATCGACAAAGAAGCGGACCAACTTCTTCTCAATCAACACAGAATCAAAACTATCTCTGACCTTCATCTTAAGATGAGGGATGCTCACCAAGAAGCCACCAACTTTCCACATTCTTTTAGGATCAGCACCTTCCCTTTCAGCCCTCGCGGTTTCCTCTTCTTTGTATTCATCTAAAGCAGCATACATTTTTTGCAACAAAATCTGCAACTCACTCTTGACAGCCATTGTTCAACCTTAAAACTTCTATATCTCTCTAGTCTCAATTCTCAAATGATTTTTGAAATAAAAAAAAAAAACTGATGCTTTCTCTCTCTAATAACCTAACCTATTTATAACCCAAAAGAAACCTATTTCAAATAAAACGCTTGGCATACATGCAAGTATGTTGACATAACGTGTACATAACATGTACTGGCATAATTAAAGTCACACGGTTTACGATATCGAACAGTCATGATTAATATTACTCAAAAACTGTAGGGGCATAATTCGGATGAGCCGCGTGTCACCATGAACGCAAAGAGAACCAAAAACCAAGACTACGAACCATGGACCACCGTTCGGAGATACCGCCTCGGTCCACCAATCTCTCCGAAGTAGTTACCCAAGCTTCCCTCGGAGAATATACCAAGCCCGAAGAAGAAGTCTGCCGAAGTTGATAAACCGACATACGAGCCGAAGTCACTTGAAGACGAGGCGCACCGAAGACCTAGATTACTTGGTAGCTAAGATAAGGACACTTGTGTAATTATCCTGTAAATTTCCTCTATATAAAGGAAATATCTCCTAGGAGAGAGGGGATCTTCTATTATTTTCTCTCTCTTCCTCCTTCTCCTCTACTCATCTTCTTCCCCAAAAACTAGATCTAGATCTAGGACTCCTCTTTAATGGAGATTCATGTAAAATCAGCATCTAAATACATAGAAATCTTCTGATATTTGGTCTTTGATTACTGTTCATAATATCCTCGGTATTGTTCTTATGGTCTTCGGACTGCTAAACCACAACTAATAATTGTATGTGCGAGTAGATCTGATGGATATGGTATCTCGAATACCTATGCAGATTTTTTACTCGTACAAAAACAGTTCGGAATCGGTTTACAATAATGAACATATCGAACGATTTATGGTGGCAGTAAATAATCGTTCTCTAAATTTGGTTTTACCTACCGATAGAAAAAATAGATTTCCTACATCGTTAGATGTTTTCTCTGAGATAAACCGATTAGTGGTTGATCAAGTAAATGGTTTTCCCTGTCTCCATAATCGTCTTTTATAACCGTTAATATAAAACGATTTTGGTTATTATATTCGGTTTAGTAGTTTGTAAAAATGCACCGATTGATTTGGTTAAATTTCTGGGAAGAGTAACAACAATCGGCTTACTTTGGTAATAATATGCACCGATTGTTCGAGAACCCAAGCATAATCGGTTTAAGTTTCCATATATATAGACCGATTGTGCGTTGTTCAGATTCAAGATTTTGGTTAAAAAAACTTGGGTGATTCTCATGGTTGATAATGTTTGTTAATTTTTAATCTTGTTTTGATATGAGAGTTAAGACTAATTAATCTTGTTTAGACTCTAATCATGTAATTAGCAACTAATTGAGAAAGGGTAAAACAGTCATCTTTTATAAGGGGTTTTCCGATTTTGCTATATAACAACCGCCGGAATTATTTTTTCATGGGGCCAAATACTCCCGTATGGGGCCAAATTTAGGCAGGTTTTCTTAGCTGTGCACATAGATTCATCACAACTAGCACAATGGTGTCATTTATGTACATGGAGGATAGAGGGAATCCCTTTTCGCCGTATCGAAGCGGATACGGAGCCGGAACCAAAACATTTACCTTGGATCCGTGTGGGTTTTCTTCTGCTATCTGAAAATATGAAGATAGCATTCAGGGAATAGACCACACTTTTCATAGCACTAGCATTAACTTTTTAGTATCTACACCCATAATGGAACCCAAGTGGTCCTAAAATTGTATGGAAGTTATTTGCACGAGGACAAATCCAAAAAAATAGACAAAAATGCCTTCCATTACGTGTTTTTTTCTTCTTTCTATGTTCCTATCGGATGACTTTCTGTGGGAACCCAAGGGATAGTCCTTGATCAATTTGAGCATTGACCTGTTGCAATCTCATTGAAAGTAATCTGTGAGCCGTGATACCACTAGAGTTTCTGTGGCCTTGTATATCTTGAAAGAGGTGTTTTTTTTTTTTTTTGAAAGGTATGCGATTTTATTAATCAAGCAAAATTGTTTAGAACGGTTACATTTCTTGGGTTACCAAATCCTCTCTTATCTGAGATTATGATTTGGTTTAAAAAAGTTGGAGCAATAGAATCCCAAACAAAAGCATTTGGAGATGTAGGATTTTGTATCATTCGAGTAACTGCCTGATTTACTAAAGCATCTGCGGCTTGATTCGCCTCCTTGTAAGCATGGGAGATTATGGTGTGCTCTAATCCGCCCATGAGAGATCTAATCTCAGAGATCATATCATCCAAGTACCATGGAACCAACTCTACATTCTGAATTAGTTGTACAAGCCTTTTATAATCCGCTTCAAAACAAACCTTGCGCCAATTGTATCTGTTTGCCATCCTTGCCGCCAAAAGAGCCCATGTTTCAGCAACTATGGCCGTAGTACAACCAATAGGCGCCGCCATCGCCTGAATAACATCCGCATTAGAGTTCCTGCTTATGATTCCCGCACCTGCAAGCCCTGGTTGCCCCTTAGCAGCTCCATTTGTATTGATTTTAATCCAGTCTGGCGGAGGTTGTTCCCAACTGACATTGATTGAACGCCTTTGAATAGTGTGTGTATCCTTTCTTAGCTGAGGAGGTGTTTAGGAAGGTAAGGAACCATGTGAGTTTGAGCCCAGACATATTCCTTCCACATTGTCATTGCCAGCTGCGTTGTCTTATATGGGGTGGAGCTCCTATTTGTGTATAATCTTGCATTCCTGTCAAGCCAGATGTGCCACATTGTAAACATCTAAAGCCCTTGTTCTGAATTCTTCATCTGCAGATGCAACAAAATTGGATATCTATGTATTGTTGCTGCTGAAATCTGTTCAGATATTGTTGCTTCATCTGTGGTTAAAGTTGGCTGAATATTATGTTCCATATAAGCATAAATCTATGGCATTGGAACAGCAAGTGGTAAGTGGACTCAATTGAAGAGCTGCAGTAAACACATGTGTTTTTAGTAGTAATGTTTCTTCTTAATAATAGGTCAAGGGATGCAATTCCCTTTCTAGTGACTTTCCGAACGAAAATTCTAATTTTTGGTTGGCACTACAGATTCCAAATCTTCTTATCAAGTGCTAGAACTGCAGACTGTTGGCTGGGGTCCGAGTGATGACGAAGCATTAATTTCTGATAACCTATCTTTGCAGAGTACTCTCCAGTTTTGTTGAAGGGTCAAATGAATTTTGTCTTCAGTACTCTCCGAAGGCAGATGGATGCTGAAGATTGTTTGCGCAACCAGTAGCGGGAAGTCCTGTAAGATGAAATGGTGGTTCCAAGAGTTTGTACCTGGATGTATTAAGGAAGCAACATTGAGTGTTGGTCTCTCTATCTGAATTGGGTTCTGAACCGGGTAGTGGTTTGGAATCCAAAAATCACTAATGGTCGTCGAAACCCCATCTCCAGTCTTAGAGAAATATAAACCCTTGAACTCTGATGAGACTTTGACTAAACCTTTCCAAATGGTGCTTGCATTATCCGGTGGGGGCGGTAGAAAAGGCGATTGCAAGGTTCCACCCAAGTATTTGTTGTAGCATAAGCTGTTTCATATTGTATGTGGTTGAGAGTAAAGTTTTCATACCCTTTTGAGAAGCAAGGCATCATTGTTTTATTTGCTCATTCTGATTCCCAGACCACCATCATTTTTTCTTCTGGCCTTTTCCCATCCCAAGGTGTGCAGCTTTTTCGTATCCTCGTCATTGCCCTAGAAAAAATTTCTCGTGATTCTATTAATTTTCTCATGCACCTGCAATGGCAACCTTTGTATCCGCATCACGTGATTAGTGGTAGGGGTAAGTGATGTAGTGATCATTACCAATCAAATAACTGGTCGGTCCAATTTGGACGACCAAGTAGGAAGTTTGTCGGTCAGAGCTTAACGACCACTGCTAATCGTATGATTGTCCATAAACCAACGTTGTGACTGAATATAATCATTGTACGCAATTCATCGTATGAAATTTCTTTAAACGTTCAAATCAAATGAAAAACTCCCAAAACTAGCCTACTAAAAGCAAACGATCTGTTAAAGAATAAGAAGAAAAAAAATAAAGTTTCAAGTAGTTTTGAGGAGAGAAGAAGAGATGGCGATGGTGATGGAGAAGAATGCATATTGGTTAGGGTTTTTAATTTATTTTTAGTTATTAGGTTAGGATGGATCTAATTATGTATAAGTCAAACTTAATGATAGGTGGTATTTAGGAGTTTTAGAACTTTTTAGAAGTGGTGATTAGGAAACCATAAGTGGGATTTTAAATTGATGGGGAATAGTGAGAGTGTAGGTGGTAAATAGGCACAACCAAGATTTTTTGTTAACAAGGAAACTACAAACTCGTAGAAAAACCCCGGGACCTAGTCCAGTTTGAATACTCATAAGAACTAAGCCGCCCACACACCTACTCTCAGACTTCGGACTAGCTGGTGCAGAGAATATGACCTTAATACGACTATTAGTCACAAAGATTTCCCCTCAGTATCCTACGCCTCCAACCGCAGCAAGGTGGTCACGCACATGTACTCTCTTGAACAAACAGACGTCCTTTACTGTCTTGCCTAAGAGTTGCTCCACAGCCCTTCGTGAAGACTATCACTACCCGACCTCCAATAGGACGACTACAACCTTATGGGCAACAACTAAATAGTGGCAGGTCAAATCGCTAGATTATATCCTTGGAAACTTACAGATATTTCACCGAACTCCTTTTACACCAAGAGCGAGGATCTTTAAGTTTACTTGGTAAAAAAACCCTCGAGATATCAAACAAGGTTCTAAAACCAAAACTCCGAAAGAGCAACCTTGTCGTCCCAGTTGGAATCAAACAATATATGGATGCAGTACAATATGTATGACCGTGAAGAACGATGTACCTACAAAAACAAATCCAATAACAGCGATCTTGATTGCACTCAATATCTATAGTTTAGGCACACAAACCGAAAGCGGTTTGCTGACAAATCCAGGCTAATAGATAAAGAGTATGTTCTTATCTTTACGATCTTGAGTGGCCTTATAGAAGAAGAGAAGGACCTTATAATAAACAAGATCGTAAGACTTTGATAGACGTGATAGAACAAAACACAAGCACAATACAAAGAAGACTAGTAAACATAAACTAGTTTCCTGTAAGAGGTACTTCTAGGCTTTTCGATCCCCAAGAGAAGACTTGCACTAATCCAGACCGAAACCAAAAGCTTAAAGGTAACTGAAAGGAAAAGTGAATAAACACAAGCTTACTTTTCCGAAGAATGAAACTTGGTAGAGGGACAAAGCTTTCAGGAGAGATACCACTCCTATTTATAGTGACTAAGGCTTAGCTTTGAAATGAGGCTAACTTAATTTCAGAAACAAAATTAAAGCACATTACATATCAATTGTGAAATTCCTTACATAGACTCATAGCATTTAATGAGATCTAATACTTTAGTATTTTACATTAATGAGAAAAGATATTCCATTAAATGTTTGGCCAAGAGCATTTAAAGAAAATAATACTCAATAAGATATATTTGGATATTTCATTAATTCGAAATATAGTGCTTACTAAATATGCTCCCTAGGATAAAGCTCAATTCGAAAACGTGTCCTTAGTTTCGAAAATAATCTTATGGTGTTATTAACTTCCAAATGTCGTCATCCTCTTTGTAATGTCGACATCACTTCCTAAGACGGGCCAGAACGATCCTAGGTGGAAGTGAGATCAGGTCTAATGTGGCTAACATTCCGCATAAACGTATCATCGCAGACATGGACAAGCCTTGTGTGTTCTTAAGTGAACACGTAGGTTCAAGGACATTCTGAATCATAAAATAAAGATATACCATTGAAAGTACCGTGTATGATTCTCCGAGTATAGGGGTATAAAGTTATCAAAGGCACGTGTCAGCGTCATGAGGAAAAAGTAGGATAAGTGAAAGTAAGGGCGAAGCATGAAATAAAATCCATAAGATATTGTACGTCAGTGAGTTGTCTTAATCAAGTATATCAAAAGGATTGCGCATAATCGAAGACAACCTGGAAGGCCTCGAAGGGGACGACCCGACCAATATCTTCGATGAGGCCTCCGAGGAAAGAGCATCTTAGGATTGAATATCCAGCTCAGCCTCGATGTCATCTCAATGTGCACCGACCTACTCGACAGCTTTTGATACCCACGATTGAGTATCTTGTCTTATTAGTTGTATCGACTTATGTATTTCGATCTATAAAAGGCGAGCTCGGGCTCAGTGGTGAGGGTTGGATTTTTTTGTAAGACTCGGGGCTTTGGAGAGAGACTAGGTTAGTAAATAATGTATAATCTCCTCTGGTCTTTAAGCACATGATCCATGTAGTATAAATCACAGAAATACTCTACTTTCAATGAATGACTTGATCTTCACTCTTTATTTTCTGTTATTAGTGTAGTATACTTCATCGAGTTGTTTTTAATTTGTTGCTCGTTATACTGCTTTACACCGAAAATCACTTCTCATCCTATTTACCTAGGTTCTAATCTAATGGTTGTTGGGTATGGAATCTCTAAGCAGATTTTATACCAACACAGTTTGGCGCTAGAAACATGGACTGATTAAAATGACTTAGGTCTGCCTATGCTTTGTTGGTTTTATAAATTTTTCAGAATTTTTTTTCTTAGGATTTTAAAGTTTTCTTCTGTAATGTTTCTATGTTTACTTAAAACAGCTCTATCACCTTAAGTATCTAAAGATTTTGATCTTTAGTGTGCTAAGGAATTTTGAGCAAATCACTATCCATAGATCGAGGTTTTTCAAGGAATTCAAGCTTTGAAATACAAAGATCTAATCAAGATCCAATCAGTTTTTTAAGATCTTTCATAAAAAGATGAATAAAGAGATTGTTTTCAAAAATTTGTGAAACAATAGTCTTGATTCTGAGTTCATCATAATTCCAGAAAATACCCTTGGATTCTCCTTGTCCTCATTTCGCTTAAAAGATCGCATAAGGATATTTTAGGGTTTATCCCTCAAAAAGGTAAATTAGGAAAGCAAGCACGTCACTTTTGGAAACGCAGTCTTCTTCGGAAAGCTAGTTAAGGCAGATTTCCTAGAACCTCCATTTTTGGAAGACAAATCTGGGAAATACTTGGTGACCAACAATAGCAGATTTACGTCAGAAATTTTAGGATCTTATTGGGTCGTACAATAGCTAAAGCAGTATAAAAAACCTCCTTTGTCAGAATTAGTTACAACCAATAATACACATGTCAGACCTTTAGAACACGCGTAGTTACAGTGGACCTCACTTGTTGGTTAAATTTTTGCAGGGTCAAATGCAAGGCATAGAGAAGGGACATCGAAGCAGAATCAGAAAATGCCGGACTCGCATTACACTTCGCTCACTGTAATTCAATGGTACATTCAAGGAAAAATACAAGCTTGCGGAACAACATAACTGGGAGGATACACAAAAGAGATTACAAGGGAAAGGAGATAATGATCATCGAAGAGGCAAGGAAATTAGAACCATGGCAGCTAGAACCAATATTTTTCTCGGACATCTCTGAAAACGGGTCAAATAACATCCCTTTGGTAATAACAACAATTGTGAACGAGACATCGTTTCCAAGAATACTAATTGATCCAGGAAGCTCAGTGGATGTTCTCTTCGGAATAGCTTACAGACGATCTTTTGGTGACGTACCAATGGTCCCATCAGATTACACAATCTATGGATTTAATGGCAAACCTTCGAAGCCAAAAGGGGAGGTATCTCTACCTATATATGTTAGTTCGATGAAGCTACTAATAGCATTTTTCGTTTTAGACATCGAGTCACCGTATAATGCCATCTTGGGGCGACCATGGTTACACAGACTCATGGGGGTAGCATCCACACTACATCAAAGACTCAGATTTCCAACTCCCGAGGACATAGGCGAAATTATCAGTGATACTTTGGATGCACAAACTTGCCACAAGGACGACATCGAGCAAAGGAGGAATGTGAGGCATAGTCGAAAGGAACGTCGAAAGCAAAAACGGGTTGAGGTCATCGAAAGGAAATTAACCAGGTCATCGAAGGTAACAGCGAGGCAATAACAAAAGAAGCTCCGAAAGACCCCAGTCGCATGAACGAGGAAACACCAAACTTTACACCAACAGAGCCCGCTGCAGATGTCAATATTGGAACTGAAGAGAAGCCAAAAATGATAAAAGTAGGAACATTAATAGGAGAGGCACAAAGGATGGAGTTGGAAAGTTTGTTGAAAGAATATGTAGATGTATTTGCATGGAAGAGAATGCCCGGAATTCGAACCGAGCCTAACCTGTTATCATTTATATATCAATCCTTCGATACGAACATTCAAGCAAAGACCAAGAAAGCTCGCACACATATATCAGGAGGCAATAGAGTCCGAGCTTTATAAAATGCTGGCACAAGAATTATTAATCAAATTCAGTATGCTGATTGGATTTCGAACATGGTAATTGTTCCGAAGAAAAACAACAGAGTTAGATTCTAAATCGACTTTAGCAATCTAAACAAAGCATGTTCGAAGGATCCACACCTCTTGCCAAGCATCGATCATATGGTGGACGCTGCAGCAGTTGTTAAGCTTCATGGATGGTTATTCTGGTTATAACCAGATACCATTGGCAGAGGAGGACCAAAAGCATACAACATTCATCACAACCAACGGATTATTCTGCTACACTCGCATGCCATTTGGTTTAAAGAATGCGGGTGCCACTTACCAAAAGGCGAAAATATCTTTCACCCTTGGCTGAAGAAGGCTGTGGAAGCATACGTCGATGACATGTTGGTGAAAAGCAAAAAGGCAGAAACCCATGTAGGAGATCTGCGAGAAATATTGGAGAAAATGCGACAAATTAACATGAAGATCAACCCTGCCAAGTGCATATTTGGAGTCACTTCGGGAAAATTCTTGGGGTATGTGGTTACAAAAACAGGAATCGAAGACGACCCAACGAAGGTACATGCAATCTGGGATATGCCTTCTCCAACAACAGTAAAAGACGTGCAAACATTAAGTGGAAGGGTAGCAGCCTTAAATAGGTTTATTGCTCGATCCTCGGACCGATGTCAAGAATTCTTCAGCATCCTAAAGAAGGGAGAGAAGTTCGTATGGACAAATGAAAGAGAACCAACATTTCAAGGGATCAAAACTAGGACTACCTGCTATGCAACGACCAAAAAAGGATGAAGATCTAAGACTATATATTGCAGCCAATTCTGACGCCATTAGCGCGGTGCTCGTGACTACCAGGGATGGAGAAAAGCCAGTGTATTATATCAGCGGGACACTCTTTCCAACGAAAAAAATTATACCAATACAACAGCTCATATTAGCATTGGTAGTGGCAATTCAAAAACTTCGGACATACTTTCAAGATCATCGAGTCATTGTACTAACCAAAACTCCAATCGAGTCGGTTCTTAAAAATACCTAGGCAGCAGGAAGGATTGTGAAGTGGAATACCCAGATAGGACAATATGATGTCATCTACGGAATACACACAATACAAAAATCACAAGTTATAGCTGACTTTCTAGCTGAGTTTCATGTGGAAGAAGTCGAAGAAGGATAGCCAATGCTAGGCATCGAAGAATAAGAAGAGCCATTGTACATTTTGAAGCAGTGTCATCCTCGACGCTGGGATATATTCATCGATGGATCAGTAAACACAGATGGTCGAGGGATCGACATAGTCTTCACTTCGCCAGAAGGAAAGTGAACTGTATATTCACTTCGATTAGAATTCGAAGCCACGAACAATGAAACTGAGTACGAAGCAATGATTCATATACTAAAACTCATGCAAGAAATGGAAATTGAGGAAGCAAGAATAACTACAGATTCTCAACTGGTGGTCAGACATCTCGACGGGAGCTATCAGTCAAATGATTCATTATTAAAATACAAGAAGTTGGCTAAAAGGTACATGGAAAAGATTCCAAACCTAAAAATTCGGCACATCTGCAGGTAAGAAAACATATACGCCGATGCTTTGGCATTTATTGCTTCCAAGATAACAGATCCAAGCATTGTTGTCATCGAGATAAGGAGAGTACATAAATCGTCTATCGAAGACTCAAAGGATGAACTCGTGATAGCAATCGAAGGATAGAGCGAGGATTGGAGATTACCAATAAGAAAATATTTGGAAACAAATGAATTGCCAAGTAATCCACTTTCAACTCATAAGGTTATCAGCAGGTCAGAAAACTACAAAATTCTCGATGATGTCTTATATCGTCAATCTTACCTAGGGCCGCTACTAAGATGTGTTCATCGAATAGACGGAGTTGCATTAATGACAGAGCTTCATAGCGGAGAAGCAAGAACCTATAGTGGAGCAAGGGCATTAACTCAAAGGACTAAGGCATATGGGTATTACTGGCCATATATGCATATCGATGCCAAGGATATATCTCGAAGATACGATGCTTGCCAAAAGGATCCATGCACCCGCAACGAACCTGAACTCGGTTTTATGCCCATGGCCCTTTGCAAAGTGGGGGATGGATATCGTTGGACCATTCATTCCAAGATCAGGACATCGAAAGTATATTATTGTAGCAACAGATTATTTTACAAAGTGGACCGAGGCAAAAGCACTACGAAACCACACGGGTCAAGATGTTTTTACATTCACTGGGAAAATATATTTTGTCGATTAGGAGTCCCTGCCGAGATAGTATCAGATAGTGCAAAAGAATTCATAGAACCGATGTCAAGCTCCTACTCAGCCAGTATAACGTCAGATTGGGAACATCAACACCAATATACCCACAAAGCAACGGTTTGGCAGAGACAACCAATAAGACAATCGGGGACAACCTAAAAAAGAGGGTTTCACACCACAAAAAACAATGGTGTGAACACCTGCACAATGTATTATGGGCATATCGAACATCTCGAATGGAAACAACGGGGATGACGCCATTTCAGCTCACATTCGGAACAGAGGCAGTGCTTCCCACCGAAATAGTGCTACCCACCGAAATAGTGTTACCCACATACAAGCACAAATCATGGGAGCAAAATCTTACAGCTGATCTAATATTCGCAAAATTGGATGATTTTGAACAAACAAGAGAGGCATCCCTCCAGCACATTATCAACTACAACAAGGGCTAGTGAGAGGATACAACAAGAAGGTCATCGAAAGAGAATTTCAGCCAGGGATTTGGTATTGCGAGAAATAACACCCTATCAGAAAGGAGACTGTGGAAAATTAGAACCTATTTGGGAAAGACCCTTTAAAGTGCAACAGGTGGCAGGAAAAGGAGCTTATAAGTTGCTCGATGAAGATGACGTAGGATTAGGGAATGCATGGAATGCAAAATACATATGAAGGTATTATTCATAGAAAGCAATGTACATAAAGCACTTCGACTTCAAACTTCGATTTAATAAACAATAACAACTCGATCCGTTATATCTCGATACAACCTCCAGATCCTATTCGCATAGGCAAAGACCTACTGATTAGGCATATCTCCCAAAAGGCCCTGACACCATACATATATATAAAGGACCTGACGCCAAGGCCCTGACGCAAAAAATAAAAAGTGCTACCATGTTAGGCACAAAGATGATGTCGATGTAGTCATAAGGGCCCTACGAGCTACACGACACATTCCTCTACCCAAAAGACACCCCGTTAGTGGTGGGCACTTTGCATCGAAGCTACATAAGCTAGAGGCATTTGGACCCACTATCATGCGACCCAGGAAACCTCCTCGATGAGGCGTCGCGGGGACAATAAGTGGGATTAACATCTACCATTAGGGTGGACGGAACCCCGAGGCAGATAACTAGCCTACATTCACGGGAATGGAAAGCGAGTTACGCAGCTAAGGGACTTCCTCCAAAAATCATATACAGCCTCGAGGAGGGGCAAGCGATAATCGAAGGGTTGAACTCCAGGCCGCGCTAGGAACACAGTACCATGTTTAAGCTCCAGCTTTGACCGGCACTCCCCCATAGTGCTACTTGATTATCGATCTCAAATATAATTACCTACCATAAGCCTCCTGCTCTACTTAGGCAAAACAATTATCCAAGATACCTAACTCAAGCCTCCTCGGAGGATACTTGGCATCTTTGATACATACCATAAATTCCTATGTACTCAGGCCAACCAGGTACCTACGACCTCGATAGCCAAAGCCAGCTTAAGGCAGGGAAAGTAACGAAAACCTATGGGAAGGGTGATCCGCAGCCCCCACTAGCTTGGTTTACTGTCTCCCACATCGAAGTAAGCCCTGGAGTTGCACTCTAAGTAACCTTAGGAGCCTAGATTACACAAGGGAAAATGCGTGCCTGATCACGTCATAAAAATCATGTAGCAGATAAAACTATGGCTTGATCACAAAAAGGAAAAACCCAAAAAAACATATTTCACTATTAGACAAGATCAAAGTACAAGTCGCATGCTCAATGGCACAAACAATATTCTACGGTAGGATTTAAGTTACAAAGGAAAAGAGTGCAAAATGCATCGAGCACTATACTTCGACAAACACTTCGAAGACAGGAAATAATGGATCATAGAAAGGAATCCCAGAGGCGGCAGAAGGAACATGACATCTTCTATGCAGCACCATCGAGAACCTCCTTATTATGAGAATTATCAACACTAGGATCTTTCTCATTCTCTTTCCTAGCATCACGACTTTCATTTTCATCAACCCTTTCATCTCCATTTCCATCACCTGCACCACCAGCAATATTTCTCTCAATTTCTCCCTTAGTCCTTTCAACTCGATCCCCTTGTCCTTTCTCTCCTCCTTCAACCA
>JAJJMA010120833.1:3424-13540 GCA_023529015.1 Papaver nudicaule
AAGGTGCAGCTCCATCCACCATTTTGTATCATATCTGACACAGAAATGTGTTTCACCCTACAGGCCTTGTACACCACAAGAAATACATCTTTGAGACAAGCGTTACCTGCCCATTTATCGTGCCAAAAATTCACTGCATTACCTTTTCTCACTTCAAACTGTATGTGCTGTTGAATTGTTGGTACAACCTTCAATACATTTTTCCATAAACTCCTGCACTGTGATGAGCCGTCATCTGTTGGTATGAGAAAATCTCATTAACCTTGAACTTCTGTTGTATAATACGTCTCCACAATGCTGTCTTGCACTTTGAATACCTCCAAACCCATTTCGCCAACAGAGACTTATTTGTAATCCTCAAACTCCTTATACCAAGGCCACCGAACTTCTTTGGCGTACAGATTTTAGACCAAGCAACCCAAGCCATTTTTTTGTTGCCATCTACAGCTCCCCAGAGAAAGTTTCTCATCAGTTTGATCATCTTCTTCTCGATCTTCATAGGTAGATGAAACAAAGAGAGGAAGTATATTGGTAAACTGGATAAACAATGCTTAATAAGCTCTGCCCGCCTTATTCAAGAACTTCTTCTTCCAAGTTGCAAGTTTTCTCTGCATTCTTTCAAGTATTGAATCCCAAACTGATAAACATCTTGAATTTGCACCAATTGGTAAACCAAGGAATTTTATTGGTAAAGCTTCAGTTTTGCAACCTAATTCTCTAGCCATAACATCAATAACCTCATCAGCACCTACACTCACCATTGTGCTCTTTTCCAAGTTCAATTTCATACCAGTTAAGATTTCAAATACATAGAGGATAATGAACAACCTTTGTACCTCTTCTATGTTTGCATTAATGAATATAAGCGTATCATCTGCAAATTGCAGATGGGAGATCATAGTTCCTTCTTCGGCAACCTCGAATCCATGTATTTGTACCCTCTCAACTGCATCGATCGTTCATTAGTTTTGACAAAATCTCTACAACAAGCAAAAAGAGATATGGTGATAGAGAATCACCTTGTCTTAAACCTTTTGAAGGCTTGAACTTTGCAGTTGAAGCTCCATTCACTAATACCGAGACATAAGTTGAAGTGACACACCATTTGATCCAAGAGACCCATTTCTCTCCAAAGCCGTGTTTCTTGAGAATGCAAAACAAAGATTGCCAATTGACCTTATCAAAGGCTTTCTCCATATCAATCTTGCACATGATTCCTGGCTTGTTCTCCTTCAACCTACTATCTACACATTCATTGGCTATAAGCACACCATCCAAGATTTGTTTGTCATGAATGAATCCCCTTGATATTCAGAAACTAGGCTAGGCATTACAGTCTTCAATCTGTCCGCCAAAACTTTAAAGAGAATTTTATATGCACTGCCAATGAGACTTAGAGGCCGAAAGTCTTTTGGGGTACAAGTATCCTCCTTCTTCGGTATAAGAGTTATGAAAGAAGTGTTAATCCTCCAATCTATATCACCATATCTGTGGAAGTCCTTCATCATCCTCATGAAATCATCCTTAATTATGTGCCAACACTTCTTGTAGAACTCAGCCGTGAAACCGTCAGGGCCTGAAGACTTGTTGTTGCCATGCTTCTTGACCACACTCCAAACCTCATCTTCTGAGAACTCCCTCTCCAACCAACTTCTTTGTTCGGTATTGATTTCGGGGAAGTGCAAGAAATTCATGTTTGAATTCACTATACCTGCATCAGAAAACAAGTTAATAAAGTAATTTCTTACTTCTTCTTTGATAACGTTTTGATCAAAACAATCTGCACCATCCACTTGAAGCTTAGCAATGGTGTTTCTTTTTCTTTTTGCACTAGCAATTCTATAAAAATAACCAGTGTTTGCATCTCCCCACTTGAAACCTTGTTGCTTAGCTCTTGTTTGCCATTTTCGTGCCTCCATCAAGTCAACAATGGCCAACAATGGAAGGGATTCTTCACATTCTAAATAACTATGACACTATTTCAGCACCTTTGACACCATCTGCATTCTCATTAACTATGCCGGAATTCTACCCTCGGTTACTGACAGTATCATAGCTAAATTTAATAGGTCAAGGAAAAGGTTTGTTTATTTTAATTATTTGCTTCTCAATAGACTGCCGTCATTAAATAAAAATGAAGACGAATATTCACTCAGAAGAAAAATGAAGAACTATTACACAATACAGGACACACTCATTCAAATTCACTATGCAAATCCATTCATCTTTATTCATTCCTCGTGACATAAACTGATTCAAACAACCGTACTAAAATTAGAAACAAGATTCCTCATACGAATTTCGTCAAGCAATAATACTACTTTTTCTACAAATTTATAACAAGAAATTACATCAACCAGTAAAGCTTTTTTCTTCGACTGAGACCGAGGAACATCTAATTGCCCGAACCTCCTTCCCTAAGATAACACATTCAGAAGTCATTAAGTATCGATTATTCAAACACATATATTTTCGAGAGGAAATATTATTGTGTGTGTTTCATTGTGTGGATATATTTGATTCACAACCATTACCTCCAGAGTAGATCTGTAGAGAATAAGGTGGAGACGGCAAAGTTGTTTTTTCGGTTTGATTGAAGAAGATGTGAGATTGGAGACCTAAACCTGACCATGTTTATATATTGTTCTTCTTATAAAACCCTACTGATCAAGCCCATGACAACAAAGCCCAGTAATAACTTTTATACTTTTCATGCTAAATTTCACTTGCCCCGAACGAAACCTAATTGTAGGGGTGAGCAACGGATGAATGGATGCGGATTGGGCTGTGTGCTGTCCCATATCGCGCAACACAGAGTTATAAGCTAGCAAGTTGCTAGCCGTTGGATTTACAAGATTTCACTTTTTTTTTTTTTTTTTGCTTTTCTTTGGTAAAGTAAACTGGTGCGAGCTATCACAGAGTGAACAATTCCTAGTAGGTCCTCAAGGTTAACTTATAATTATTAATAACTTCATTTACAAGAAGGAGAGACGGAGATATTATCAGTATAAAAAAACAATCAATTGATTAAAAAAAAAATTAAAAGCAAAATACAAAAGCCTTTCTTGAAAACTTGGTTCATCACATCTACATTGGTTTGTTAAGGAATGTTGAAATCTCACCTAAATAATGATAACAGATTAGGCCATCAGGATTGCTGCTTCTCATAACATGACCGCAACGACACTAACAGAAGTGTATTTGAACAGAATATAGGCTATAATATTGATTCTCACATGGGAATCCATAGCTTGAGAACTCAATTTCTAAATAATTGCTTGCGGCTCTTGGAAAATTTGGTTGCACAGCATTTGCATTTCTCAAATTTTGTTTCCCAAACGGATTTGAGGTGTTAAGAAAAAAATATAGATAAACTGTCAAATATTCCCCATGACCAGGCGTCCAAAAGAAATGTTTAAGACATGCCCTTGCAAAAATTTGACACACATCATACAGATTTAAGATATGAATTGAATCGAAAATAGGATTGATAGAAGAGAAGACGAGCAGCCTATTGAGTACTCTTGACTTCAATTTGTACTCGGTATTTCCTAAGCAAAAGATACCATTATCAATTGTAACCCATGAGGACAGTATTTCCTCGGCAAACAACATCTAGAGTATGTTGCTAGATAAAGATTAGATGCATCTATTATCATGTGTTCAGGACGATGCAGCTGAAACACCCACAGAGGCACGGTTTCTTCATAATTATAAAGGGCAAAAAACAAACCAGATCCCAATATGTCACTTTTGTATCCTAATTATATTTTCATCCTCAATGGACAACAGATTAGAGAATTGTTACACATTTTAAGACGATCATTCAAATCCAAATCATCATAATAATCCATTCAACATTTATTCATTCCTGTTACATAAACATATTCAAGCAACCATAAAACATTTTGCAATAAGAAATTTTCAAAACACAAGAAAGTAAAATTTCGTCTACTTTTTCTAAAAAATTTATCATGCATTTTAATACAGGAATATTTCAAACAATAATGCTTCTTTTCCCAGCCATGAATATATAACCAGACTATTGAAGATTATGAAGATCTGTTGTATCCGCAAAACATCCCACCAAAACTTTCTATGGATCTAGAGTGATAATTGACGTTATCAGTCAATTACACCAAATGGAAGAACAATGACGGATCAATAGAGCCTCCATTTTGATTAAGTATCAGGTTTCCGAATAGATATACTTTTGAGAGGAAACATCATATTGTGTTTGATTCCCATACAAACAAAACCAATACTTATTCACAACCAGTACCTCCATTACTTTGCAATAACATAGCAGATCTACTACACTACTAAGGTGGAGACCGGAGACAAGGAGGATTTCTGAATTTGTGTGTAATGAAAGTCTCATAATACAAGAGAGATTTCCAAGTTTATATAATGCCAATTACAAACCCTAAGAAATAAGAGCTAACTTGATTAAGCCCATGACACCAAAGCCCAGAATAAATTAGTACTATAACTAGGCCCGGATCCATCTATATATTTCTATATATAAGATGATCACCCAGTTTTAACTGAGCTGATATTTATCGAAGTCATGCAAAACTCTAGTGCAAAGTTAAGGTATATATATCAGTGCAACAGATGAACTAGTACGTCTCAAATGTCAATTGACAAGAGCATGTCACCAATCACTGATCTTGTCTAATTTAAACTTTGGAAGGTTGTTTTTCTGACCACCGGAAAAATGACAATGCTAATGCTCCTGCATTGGTCAGTTTCTTTAAAACTTGCTCAACTAATCCAGGTGTCACTATTTTGATACCCGAATCATCGAGTAGAAAATGAGTGTTGTATCTGTTCGATGAAATGCTTAGCTGAGAGTTGTACTGATTCTTTGACATGATTTTACAGAGCTTATCAGTGTCTTGAGTAATGCTAGTATTTTTACTATTGGCATTGTTATTTGTAGTGGAATTTGAAGAAATGGGGTATGGTTTATTTTTTAAATCATCACCAGCACCGTGAATACCTCTGAGGAGGAATCCAGTTAGTTGACTAAATGTTCTGAATTTCAAGGTTTTTGAGGAAAAGTTGTAAGAGAGGAACCAAAGACTTACTTCCCAAGTGGGAGGTGCTGGGTTCGAACCTTCAAACCCTCCTCTCGTATGTTGTATGTTGTATTTTGTAGGCACTGAAGCTTTGGAATGAAGGGAAACATCCGGAATTGCTAGATTCCCCACTTGATAGACCATGATATGCATCAAAATCGAATTATTTATGCGTTCAAGAAGATGTAGCTGAATCACCAACAATGGCACGGATTCTTCACAATCTAGAAATACTCTGACACTATTTCAGCACCTTTGTTTGACACCATCTGCATTCTCATTGACTATGCCGGAATTCTACCCTTGGTGAGGGACCGTATCTTAGCTAAATTTGTTTGGATTATTTGCTTTCACTAGTTGTGCAACCTGGATATACTACCATAATAAAAAACAAAGCAGAGAAAAATTCGCACATAGCCTGAACAGTACTTCAGAAGAAAAATAAATAGAAGATCAAATGAAATAATTGATTGTGCCATTTCTTGTTACATAAACTGATTCAAGCAACCACAATACATTCGGGGAACAACAAATTCTCATAGGAATTTCGTACTTTTTTAAACAAAATTTATCAAACAATTTAAAAATGACTGCAAAACACTGTATTAAGTGGTGACGATGAGATGTAACAAAATTGCATTATTTTGCGTTAGACCAACTAATGACATTGATTCTTCACATTCTAAACAACTGCAGAAGACTGTATTAAAATACATTGAAATTGTTTTCAGTTTTAGAGCAAATGCATATTCAGAAGAAAAATCGAATAGAAAGATCAAATGGAGAATTGTTACACAATACCACACACCCATTCAAATTCAACTTTATCCATTATTGTTACACAAACTGATTCAAGCAACCATAAAACAGTAATATTACTTTTTCTACAAAATTCATCAAAATAATTTAAAACTAGAAATTTCATCAACCTGTAAAGCCTTTTCCCTCAACTAATATAAAAAATCTTCAACATGTGAATAGCCGAAGAGGCCGCAAACCTCCTTCCTTAAGATGATGCATTCCTAAGGCATTGGGTGTTGAAGATTAAAGTTGATTTACATTTGAGAGGAGATATCATTATGTGTTACATTGTGAGGATATATGTTTGATTCACAACCATTATCTCCATTACAAAGTAGATCTACATACACCATTACATAGCAGATCTAAAGAGACTGAGGTGGAGACGGCAAGGTTTTCTTTGTTTGATTGAAGTTTTGTGATTTGATAGAGATCCAGTTGTTTATATAGTAGTCATCTTTCAAAACTCTACGACCTAACCGAACAAAGCCCATGACACCAAAGTCTAGTATAATAACTCGGCCCATTGTTCATCTTACATTAATTTGATGTATATATATTCTTCATCAGTACAACTTCTCGAGGAGGTTATCCTACTTCGAGTTAATTTCTCCAAAAACAGATTTTAAACGTGCAATTTGCTTGCGGCTCTTGGAAAATTTGGGGTATCCGCCATACGTTCGTATGGCACCTTTGCAGTTGTGGAAAATAAAACACATGACAAATGGTAAGAGAAATGTCTCGAGTTTGAAGGTTTTTGATGAACAGAAAACAAGATGCTGTGAGGAAAACATTTGTTGGGAGTAGTTCCAGTTTCCTCCTGACAGGAGTGAGAGAGTTTGACAAAGGCTCAAACCCTCAGTTCAAATGCGTTCAAAAGTTCAAGATACACTGGCTAAATTGCGCGACCCAATGTCAGTCACGCAGGGGACGTCTACTCTCCATATGAGTTTTGCCATAATGTTCGAGCCCTCAAACCCTCCTCTCCCAGGTTGTTTATTCAATTCATATTTATGATACTAGAATTGTTCATTTTGATCATTGAGTTTTATGTCGGACTATGATGTGTCGCCAATGACCATATTGTTGTCGGACGGCAAATATTGAGTCGCAAATGTGGAATAATTTCTTTGGGAATTCTAAAGTGAATTTACTGAACATCTCATCCATAGTTCACTAACTTCTTTGATATTGACACTGCTTCAAAAAACCCTCAAGCATTGCTAGATTTATTCACCCCCTTTGAGAGACCATTTCTTAACAGGCGAGGTGTCGATGAGATGCATCGAAATTGCATTATTTTGAGTTCAAGAAGATTATTCAGTTCACATTCTTAATAACTACTCACAGACTGTGTATTTTAGCTAGTTTATTTGGATTATTTGCCATGAAACCATGTTCTGTTTTCTCATTGCAATCTCAATTAAAAAAAAATAAAGACAAGGAATTCTTATATAATAACTTGAACAACAAATGTAAATCCTCAGGATTGATAAATTGAATTAATGGAAAAATTACAACACAATAGGATGTGCATTCAAATTCCAAATGCTAATCCATTCGACTTAACTCATTCTTGTTACATAAACTAATTCAAGCAACCATATATCAAACAATTTATAAAAGAAATTCTATCAACCACCTAATCACGAAGATATAGGAAGTGGCCAAGGAACAACCAATCATGTAAACCTCCTAATTTAAGACAATACACTCCTAACACATTGGGTGTGGAAGATTCAAATGGATATATTTTCGAGAGGAAATTTCAGTGTGTGTTTCACTGTGAGGAAATATACTTGATTCAAAACTATTACCTCTATTACCTCCATAACAGAGTAGATCTACAGAGATTGAGCTTAAGACGGCAAAACCCTCGTGTTAGTGTGATCCCAGGGGCGGAGCCAAAGGTAGGCTAGGGTGTGCTATAGCACCCCCCTAATTCCTTAAATTACTCACCAAGACACATTTTGACCCCTATAAAAAAAATTTTTTTTTTTTAGCCCACCTAGTAATTAAGAGTTTAGCCCACCAGTCTTCTAAATTTATTATTTAGCCCACCTTGTAGTTGTGTTTAAATTTTAGTCCCCACACACGTCACAAACTTGGTTCTTTTCCTCTTTCCGTCTTTCTTTCGTTTCTTTTCTTTAGTTTTCTTTCATACGCAGAGGCTGAAGAACAGACAGAGAGTGAAACACTGAAACTGAAAGAGGGAGGGAGGGTATACTCTCGATTGGTTAAGTGCTTAAACCCCCCAAAAAAATTTGGCGGCCTGCGGCCGCCAAACGCCTTTAATTTTAGCACCCCCCATCCTAACTTTCTGGCTCTGCCACTGTGTGATCCTCATGTTTATATAGTAGTCATCTTGAAATATTGAGATTTTGGATTTAGAGTGATCCTCATGTTTATATAGTAGTCATCTTTCATAACCCTACGACCTAACTTACCGAACCCATGACACCAAAGCCTAGTGAAACCTAGTGCTATTACTCGGCCCGCTATTACTCGGCCCATCTTACATTTAACATGCCAAACGCACTTGAGCTAAGGGAAACCTCACTAAAATGATCATGTGCTGATTTTGGGGCTGCAGAGATTTTTTTGGGGCTTCAAAACAATAAAACCATCCAAAGGAGAGTTATAAGGGATGTCTAAATAGGTATGCAAAGTCTAAATTACCCTTACAGATTAAAATACCCCTAAATCTTAACTAATAACCGTAGTTTTATAACCCTAATCCTAACACAAAAACAAAAACATAAACAAATTTACCTTATCCTCTCCTCCTTCTCCTTCTTACGGTTTTTTTTTTCTTCTTCTCCTTTCTTCTTCTCCTCTTCAAAAACAGTTCCACCTCTTTTACCTTCCTCGTCTCGATTCATCGCCGATACGAAAAATTCATCGTATCGATTAAAATTGAAAATGGCGAGAACAAAATCGACCTTCAGAGACACTACAAATGATCCAGGGATAGCAAGAGCATACTTAAATTCACAATCCACAGCAAAAGAAACTTTATTTGATAACGAACCCGACGCAGAAATCAATCCGTCCACTGATTTGGCCTGTAATCAGTCTACAGAAGCCAATATGCGTCTCAGGTACTAATTCTGAACAAACCCCATGTTTCATATCAAGTTTTCATTGTTTTTTAGGTTAGAATCATCGATTTGGGGGTTTTTTTTTTCGCCTCAGTGATGTTTACGGTTTGGTTTTCATATGAAACCAAGGCGTAAACAAGTTTTTACGCCTTGAGATTCTTCATCAATTTAGGCGTAACATGTTTACGCCTTGCAATCAAGGCGTAAACTATGCCCTAGTTTTGGCCAAGTTAGGTTTACGCCTATAAAACCAAGGCGTAAAAAATTTTGAATGTGCTCACAAAAATCTACACCGTAAACTTCAAAACCAAACCGTAAACCATAAGTTTACGCCTATAAAACCAAGGCGTAAAATTTTTTGAATGTGCTCACAAAAATCTACACCGTAAACTTCAAACCCAAACCGTAAACCATAAGTTTAGGCGTAAAAACAAGAAGATAGGCGTAAATTTCTCCTTAAATTTTTTGCCAAGTTAATTTTACGCCTTCGTATACCAGGGCGTAAAACATTGGTTAGTCTTTTTAGTTTGGAATGTTCGTATTTACGCCTTGGTTTGAATCCCTGAACCAAGGCGTAATTTTCTACTGTGACTTTTTATTTTGCAACCAATTTTTACGCCTTGGTGAACTGGGGCGTAATTTACTCAACCAAGGCGTAAACTGTATAATTTAGGCGTAAACAATTTTGTCTCTCTTTTAGTTTAACTCAATGGTTGGTTGTTTATTTGTGTTGTTTGTGTATGTGTTTAGGGAACAAGATAAACAGAAGAAGAAGAAGAAGAGAGGAGATGATCTTCCTGATGTTGACAGTCCCTCACCTCGTGGTACTAAGCATTTAGGTGATGAAAAGAGAGGTAAAACAAAGACTCCCAAACAATCAACATTACCCCAAAGTGATGGACAAAATGAGAATGAGATTGTTGAAGAAGAATCAATTCCAATCCAAGAGAATGAGATTGAACAAGAACCTAACCAATCTGAAGAGGACAGTGGCGAATCAGAAGAAAAAGATTCAGAAGAAGAAGATGAAGAAGAAGAATCAGCTGAAGAAGAAACAGCTGAAGAAGAAACAACTGAAGAAGAAACAACTGTTGAGGTGGTTCCACCCCTTTCTCAAGAACAACCCAGTC
>JAJJMA010120833.1:13640-29603 GCA_023529015.1 Papaver nudicaule
TCTTCTACTTTTTCTACAAAATTAATCAAACATTTTAAATCAAGAAAACAGTAATGCTTCTTTTTTCCAAAAGAAGAATATTAGGAAAGATCTGCTGCATCTGCAAAAGATGGCACCAAACATTGTATGCATCAAATACGACGTCATCAGCAAATTGCACAATAAAGTGGAAAGAAAAAACGATCAACCTAACCTTATCTACTAAGGTGAAATACACTGTCCAAATGAATATACTTTTGAGGAAATATCATGATGCGTTTCATTCCCATGACATTAGTAAGGTGGAAAGATAAAGCGATGAACTTAACTTTATCTACAAAGGTGAGATGTGACACAGTTATTAGGTTTCAACTATCCGAATTGATATATTTTTGAGAGGAAAATTCATTGTGCTTTTGATTCCCATGACAAACAAATACTTGATTCATAACCGCTACCTCCATTATTTTTGCAAATATGAAGCAGATTTACACTACAGAGACAGAGGTGGAGATTGAAGAATGAGGATTTGTGTTCGATGAAAGTGTGAGAATACAAGAGAGATTCCCAAGCTTATATAGTGCCATCTTGCAAAACCCTAGAGCTAAAGCCCATGACACCAAAGCCCAGTATAAACTAGTACTACAACTAAGCCCAGTATCATCTGTATATTTCCCACCCATGCCAAACACACTTGAACTGAAGGAAACCTCACTAAAATGATCACCTAGTCTTTTAGCTGAATTGATTTTTATCTAAGTCTTGCTAAACTGTAGATCAAAGTTATGGCATATATCAGCGCAAAACAGACGAATTAGTATCACTGAAATGTTAAGAGCCTGCCACTCGGCGGATCATCAGTGGTGGTACACCTAAATAGGTGACAATCCGGAGCCAACAACATACCAAATCAAACACAACGAAAACCTGAGTTCTTTGTTCTATTTTGCTGCACCTTCACTCAACATACTTTCTCTAATGCCCAGCGGTACGTTTCTTTACTGATTCAGTTAGTTTATGTTCATTGTTGTTTTGGTGAATTTTGATAATTTCTGCATTAAGGTATTAGGGGTTTTGGTGATTAATACAAAATAATTTTGAGTTATGGGTAAAGCCAGTCTGATTTGCTTTCTGTTGAGATGTGAGAGTGTTTATGTTGTTTTAATGGCTCACTGTGTTACTCGCCATTTGTCATTATGCACTGCACTGATAGTTTCTCTTGCTTAGTGTGTTCATTCTAAGCATGTTTAGGAAGTAGTAATGGAAGACTATATAATTTGTATATGCATAACCAATGCTGTTATCTCATTCATGTAATGTGGTGGTTTCTATGGTAGGATTCTATTAGACGATCTGCACTACTGTTGAACTATTATAGTTCAATATAAGTGGCAGTTCTAAGCATCCCACCATTCCCAAAATGGGGGATCAGGATCCATGTGATTGAGATACCAAATGTTACGTCTGCAAGTCCAAATGCTGATGAGTCTGTGACGGTTAGTTCCAACCGTAATTGCAATATGAAGGGAAACACTCTGAAAGTGGATAATGGAAACTCCTCTCG
This sequence comes from Papaver nudicaule, assembly GCA_023529015.1. Lineage (NCBI taxonomy): Eukaryota > Viridiplantae > Streptophyta > Magnoliopsida > Ranunculales > Papaveraceae > Papaver > Papaver nudicaule. The sequence goes on from JAJJMA010120833.1 coordinate 15,184, forward strand.
GACGACACTTTTTCCTAACTACTATAATGGTTTGGGAACAAGTCCCAGCAGAAACTCATCTATTTATGGTGGCATTTCTTTTGAGAGACCCAAATCTATGAGTTTGTCGAGTCCTAGGCGAAATAGTCCTGATAGATCTAATCTGGAGGCCAATGGTCACAAAGCTGGAACTTTTCATAAAAACAGGCATTGCCAACCACTTCAGGACTTTGACGTTCCAATGTACTCCACTTCCATGCCAGTATGTCACGTTTGTATCCTAATTATATTTTTCATCCTCAATGGACAACAGATTCAAGAATTGTTACACATTTTAAGACGATCATTCAAATCCAATTCATTATGATGATCCATTCAACATTTATTCATTCATGTTACATAAACAGATTCAAGCAACCACAAAACATTTTGCAATAAGAAATTTTCAAAACACAGATTCAAGCAACCACAAAACATTTTGCAATAAGAAATTTTCAAAACACAGGAAAGTAAAATTTCGTCTACTTATTTCTAAAAAATTTATCAGACATTTTAATACAAGAATATTCCAAACAATAATGCTTCTTTTCCCAGCCATGAATATATAACCAGACTCTATTGAAGATTAGGAAAGATCTAGTGTATCCACAAAACATCCCACCAAAACTTCATATAGATCTAGAGTGATAATTGACATTATCAGTCGATTACACCATAGATGGAAGATGAATGACGATCAACACAACCTCCATTTTGATTATGTATCAAGTTTCCGAATAGATATACTTTTGAGAGAAAAAATCATATTGTGTTTGATTCCCATACAAAACCAATGCTTATTCACAACCGGTACCTCCATTACTTTACAATTACATAGCAGATCTACACTACAATGCAATAACATAGCAGATCTACACTACAAAGGTGAGATTGGAGACAACAAGGAGGATTTGTGGATTTTTACGTTGATGAAAGTCTCAGAATACAAGAGATTCCCAAATTTATATAATGCCATTTTACAAACCCTAAGAAATAAGAGCCCATGACACCAAAGCCCAGAATAAATTAGTACGATAACTGGGATAGGATCCATCTATATATTTCCCATGTTAAACACACTTACCGAGGGAAACCTCGCGAAGTCAAAACTCTAGTGCAAAGTTAAGGTATACTCCCTCTGTCACATTTTAACACAACTCAAACAATTCAAATCACACAACTCTTGTCTCAACCCATACCTCTCCATCTTCTCAAACGCATCGACCTCGTCCCCCGATCGCCTAGCTCTAGCGTACCTACGCATTATCAACCCGAACGTCTCGTTCGTCAAAATCCCTTTACGCTTCATACAGTAAACAATGTCCCATATCAGTTGAAACTGTTTGATTTTACCTAATGAATCAATCAATGCATTGTATATACCAGTCGTATGCTCAAAACCTTGTTGTTTCTCAGCCCACCGGAAAAAAGACAATGCTAATGCTCCTGAGTTGGTTAGTTTCTTTAAAACTTGCTCAACCAATTCAGGTGTCACTACTTTGATCCCCGAATCATCGAGTAGTAAATGAGTATTGTACCTGTTCGATGAAATGCTTAGTTGAGAGTTGTACTGGTTCTTTGACATGATTTTACAGAGTTTATCAATGTCTTGAGTACTGCTCCTAGTTTTACTACTGGCATTGTTATTTGCAAGGGAATTTGAAGAAATGGGGTCTGGGTTTTTGTGGGAACCATCACCAGCACCATGAATACCTCTGAAGAGGAATCTCGTTAGTTGACTAAATGTTCTGAAGGTTTTTGAGGAGCATGAAACAAGATGTTGTGAGGAAAACATTTGTGTTGGGAGTATAACTAAGAGAGGAACCAAAGAGTAGTTCCCTTTAAGACAAGAAAAGACTTCTCAAGTGGGGACGTGCTGGGTTCGAACCCTCAAATACTCCTCTCCCATGTTGTGTCGCTAATAACCATAGTTTTGCCGGGCGGCAGGTCCATATTTTGTAGGATTGGAAGCTTTGGAATGAAGGGAAACATCTAGAATTGCTAGATTCCCCCTCGATAGACCATGAGATGAATCAAAATTGCAACATTTTGCGTTCAAGAAGTTGTAGTTTAAAGACCTGTATTATAGCTAAATTTGAGAGGTTTGTTCTTTTGGATTATATGACATGAAATGCTATGATCTTGCAAAGCCTAAAAAGTAATTATTGAGGAAAAATGAAAAGAATTTTTACAACGCACTCATTCAAGTTCATTATGCTAATCCATTCAACTTTATACATTCTTGTTACATAAACCGATTCAAGCAACCATAAAACATTTGGGAACAACAAATTCTCATGGAAATTTCGTCAAGCAGTAATACTATCTTTTGAACAAAATTTATCAAACTACATAAAAAAAAAAATTCCATCTACCTAGTAGCAAACACATGGAGATCTTTAATCAACTTAAAGTATCATTTTTCAATTGTCTGTGAGTCGAGCAGTCTATCTTCCAACTCATCCAGCATCCTATCACCTTCTGTACGTCCGTCTATTTCTAACTCTTCATTCTGCTGAAGATGATCTGTTCCATTGAGATCAGCTCTAGATCCATTCAGTGAAGAAGAAGGAGAAGCCATGGAGGAGAAAATCTAAGAAGAATGAAAAGCAGGGAAAGCTTTCTTCCTCAGCTAAGAAGGAACGAAAAATCCGCAAACACGAATATGTAGAAAGAGGCAGGCAAACATGATATCACTGGAACGTCCCTTCTTAAGATGATATATTCTTAAGGTATTATGTGTCGAAGATTCAAATAGATAAACTTTCGAGAGGAAATATCATAATGTGTTATTAAGGATATACTTGATTCACAACCTTTGAAACCTCCATTACATAGTAGATCTACTGAGATTGAGGTGGAGACGGCAAGGTTTTTTATTGTTTGATTGAAGTCTTGAGATTTGAGAGAGATCCCCATGTTTATATAGTGTTGATCTTCAAAACCCTACTACCTAAGCGACAAAGCCCATGACACCAAAGCCTAGTATTATAAGTCGGCCCATTATTCATTTCCCATTCCAAACGCAATTGAGCTGATGGAAAATTTCACCAAGATGATCTCCAAGTCTTACAGAGCTAGCTATGGCTGAAATGTAAAAGCCTGTCACTAAACACAGGTCTCGCTTCATTTGCAAAATACCAGCAGCAGCAAAACAATATGCGTATGTACGACTCGTTTGATGTATGTTTCTAGTCTTGATTCATTTGTATCCCTCTTCATTGATGCATCATCAGTAGTTCAGCACCGTTCTGAAGTTCAAATATTTTAAACACGCAACTTGTTGCAGCTCTTGTAAGATTTGGTATATGCATACCAAGCGTTCATATTGCACTTTTGCAGGTATGGAAGAAAATTGAGAATTGTTACACAAATTAGAAGACAATAATTCCAGTTACATAAACTATTTCAAACAACCATAAAACATTTTACAATTGATAGGGGGAAAGCCACTTTTACTATAGGGAAAGCTGACATTGGTCTAGTATGTTTGACTTCCGGTCAATATAGGGTGGATTAATAAAAAAAGCTTTCCCCAATCAATAATCATTTTTGATTTTCCATAATGTGTTAACCTAGGTGTTTCCTTTCGGGAATGGGGCAGGAGCGACTACTAACAATTGGTAGTAAATCAAGCATACTTTCTGATTCTGTGATCAAGGCAGCATTACAACGCCCAAAACATGCTGCATAGCGCAGATATGCGACCTATAGGTTGAGCAAAATAAGCTTTCATTAATGGACGCTTGTATCAAGGCGGCACTACCATGATGTAACGTTCTATGAAATCAGTGGATGCTTTCTACGAGATTTTTTTTATCAATTCTATGAATAATCACATATAGAGAAAACAAAGATTACAAGAAGAGAGGAAATGAGACGTGAGATAAAGAAAAACGTATGCATTTCCGCTCCAGTCAATAGAAGCGAGATAAATAAAAACCAAAACCAAATCAGGTAGACATATCTTTGTTTTTTCATCAACATTACGTTAGCTTACTACAAGCATTATTTTGGATTGTCACAAAGGTACACTGCTAGTGCATCATGAGATCCGAAGTTGAGTAAAATGAGTTTTTAAAGATTCCAAGGTGTTTGTTAATAGTTCTCAAATAACAAATACGAGAGAAAACACCTTAAGTAGTTATTAGAAAGTGATTTGATAACTTAAATATTTCTACCAGCAACATCAAGATTGAATTAACTTATAAATTATTTTCCAACCAAGATTGACTGCCGAAAATATGATGTATCGAAATAGGATTGAAATATCTTCATTTTACTTTGCTAAGCAATGGGAATGCTAGGGGGAAAGCTTCATTTTAAATCCACCCAAAGTCATATAAGCTTGACTAAAGTCAACTTTCCCTTTAGTAAAAGTGGCTTTCCCCCTAACAATTATCTATTTTTCAGCTTTAGAACAAATGCATATTCAAAAGTAAAATGAATAGAAAGATCTAACTAAGTTATGACATACCCATTCAAATTCAACTTTATCCATTCCTGTTAAAACTGATTCAAGCAAGCAACCACAAAACATTAATACTACTTTATCTACAAAATTCATCAAATAATTTAAAAGAAGAAATTTCCATCAACCAGTAAAGCCTTTTTCCTCGGCTGAGAATTTACAAAAAATCTAAAACTAAAAAAGGGTATCTCCCAAACCTCCTTCCATTTTTGTTTGAATAAAGGAATGATATATTAAGAGAAATAAAAAAGTATGTACAAGATCCCTCCTCCCATAAGATGATACATTCCTAATGCATTGGGTGTCGAAGATTCAAATGAATATATTTTCGAGAGGAAATATCATTGCGTGTTTCATTGTGAGGATATAGTCGATTCACAACCAGTACCTCCATTACCTCCACTACATAGTAGATCAACAGAGAGACTGAGGTGGAGATAACAAGGGTTCTTTTGTTTGATTGAAATCTTGAGATATAAGAGAGATTCCCATGTTTATATAGTGGTCATCTTTCGGAACCCTACGACCTAACCAACAAAGCCCGTGACACAAAAGCATATAGTATAGTATGGTTAAGCTAGTGTTATAAGTCGGCCCATTATTCATTTCCTGTGCCAAAGGCACTTCAACTGAGGGAACCTTCGAAACCTCACCAAAGATGATCACCAAGTCTTGCAGAACTCTACGATATGTCCAGTGCACAACAAACGAGCTAGCTATGGCTGAAATGTCAAAAGCCTGTCGCTAAACACAGGTCTCGCGCTTCATTTTCTACCGGCAGCAGCAAAAAAAAATGCATATGTACCACTCGTTCGATGTATATCTTTCTAGTCTTGATTTATCTGTATCCCTCTTCATTGATGCATCATCGGTAAAACTTCTCGAGGTTATCCCACTTCTAGCTAATTTCCCCAGAAATAGATTTTACACGGCAATTTGCTTGCGGCTCTTGGAAAATTTGCAGTTAAAACAAAACTTCTAGCTAATTTCTCCAGAAGTAGTTTCTTAAAATAAAACTTCACAAGTGGGAGGTGCTGGGTTAGAATCCTCAAAAGGCTCAAACCCTCCTCTCCTTTACCGTACCAGGTCTATACACTGTGACAGCAAATCTGTCGCGCGTTCAAAAGTTCCACTGCGCAATTGATTTTTATGCCGTGCTGCCAATGGTGTGTTGCTAATGACCATAGTTCTGTCGCCAAGCGACACTGGCTTGGTCGTGCTACCAACTGTCTGTCCCGCAGCAGATGATCAGTAGCCATATGAGTTTTACGATAGTGGTGAAACGAACCTTTAAACCCTCCTCTCCATGTTGGTTATTCAATTCAAATGAGATGATGAGAATTGCTCATTTTGATCATTGATTTTTATGTCGGCCAATATTGTGTCGCGAATGACCATAGTTTTGCCGGGCTGCAAATGTAATATCTTTGGGAATTCTACTGTGAATTAACTGAACATCTCATCCGTAGTTCACTAATTTGTTTGAGAAACATCGCATTGCTAAATCCATTCACCCCCTTTGAAAGACTAATATTCAACCAATGCGGTCAAGATGTGGCTGAAAGGCCAACAATGGAACGGGTTCTTCACATTCTAAACAACTACTCTGACACTATTAAAGCACCTTTGATACCATCTGAATTCTCATTGACTATGCCGGAATTTATCATAGCTAAATTTGGGAGGTCAAGGAATTAGATGTTTGTTCATTTGAATTATTATACTCATTGGTTTTGCAACCTCAAAAGACTGCCATCATCAAAAAGAATATGAAGACAGTAATGCTTACATAACCTGAACAATCATGTACTTCCTGAAGTTTGAGCAAATGCATATTTTAGAAAATCAAATGAAGAATTGTTACAAAAAAGGACACACCCATTCAAATTCCAAATGCAAATCCATTAAACGATATTGATTCCTGTTACATAAACTGATTCAATCAACCATATAATATTTGGGAAACCGTAATATTACTCTTTATTTTGCAAAAAAATTCAAATAATTTAGATAAGAAATTATATCATTGTAACCTTAACCTTTTCCCCCAACTGATTAGAGTACACAAAAAATCTCCTATACGGAAGATATAAAAAGTTGCTGACAGACATCTAATCAACCAAACCTCTAAATTCATTGGGTGTTGAGCATTCAAATGGATATACTTTTGAGAGGAAATATCAGTGTGTGTTTGAATGTGTGGATTCACATAAAACCAATACTTGATTAATAACCATTACCTCCATTACAATCATTTTGCAGAGAGACAAAGTAGATCTACACTACAGATACAGAGTCTGCAAGGGTATTTTTTCGTCTGATTGAAGTCTTGAGATTTGAGAGAGATCCCCTTGTTTATATACCGGTCATTTTACAAAACCCTAAGAAGTAACATGATCCAACACATGACACCAAAGCCCAGCATAAGCTACTACTATAGCTCGGCCCAGTATTCATCTATATATTTCCCATGCCGAACGAACTTCATTCAACTGAGGGAAACCTCACCAAGTCTTGCGAAACAAAGGTAGCTATCGTTGAAATGTCAAAAAGCCTGTCGCTAAACAAAAGTAACTATTAAGTGACCCAACTTCATAGAGCTCCTAATTAATATCCTTCATGGAGCAAAACAATATGCGTATGTACGACTCTTGTGAAGTAACTTTCTAGTCTTGAAACAGATTTTAAACATGTAACTTGCTGCGGCACTTGGAAAATTTTGTATTACCCACAAAACGTTTTTATGGCACTTTGGCAGATACGGAAAGTCATAGATCGTAGAGCCTTTCCATTCCTTAAAATTTGTTTTTTTTTTTTGATCGATCAGTAGAAATTATATTAATGACACACAAGCCGTGTGTGGCGAAAACAACTAAAGAAGAGCTAAAGCCCAAAGATAAAGCAAAAACAAAATAAAGCTAATAAAAGATAAATATGCAAGATGCAACACGACAACTTGCGCATCTATAAACAAGGCTATAAATGCAATCTACACACTAGATGATTTCAACTATGAGACTCCTCTACTTGCACGATGGATAGACCTACATGATCTTTTTGAAGTCCACTAAACATATCTTCACAAGCTTTCTTCGAAGAGGGGAACTCTAGTCCCATAAAAGAACCAAACTCTTTAAGTTTTACCGCGGATACCTCATTTGGATCATCGATCTTTTTTGAGATGATGTTCTTTGTTGTACTTAAAGTTCCAAACTCTTTAGATTTTGTACTCACCTTTCTATTCGACGCCAAAATTGGTTCGGAAGAAGATGGTTTATGGATGCTAATCTCCAATTCTTCAACTCCTAAGTTCGATGTGGCAACCTCTTCCTCTTCTTCTAGCTCATGGAATTTATTGTAACTTTCAAATCCCGGTGGTATAGAAGGATCAGTTGATGTAGTGCTTGCCGCTTCATTCACCGGAGGAGCCACTTTATCAACATCTATCTTCGTAACTTCTTGCACTTCCTTTCCTACTAAAGTTTCCTTACTCTTATTGCATCTCTTTTTTTTCTTTCGAACAATCACATTCATATCGACGTTCTCGTTTGATTCCTTCAAATTGAGATGACTAACCAAATTGGGGACCTCTTTATCCGCCAAAACGATTGTTTCTTCTTGCAAACCATCACTAGAACAAATATCAATACTAGAAGAAACCCCAACATATTTAGGAATATTCACAAACACCTTACCTGCATTTGGTACATTGATGTCTCCTTGCTTTGTATTCTCAATTATACACACAGTTCGACCTTCCTTTCCCACCACATTAGGATTGCAGCAAATTCTCAACCCCTGGTCTTTGTAATCTTCTCCATCTTCTTTCGGTGAAGAGATACCAACCGTTGCATCACCGTTCAGCTTGCCTTCCTCAACAACCGCAGCTAGTTTACTTTGTCCAACACCTACATTATTCTTGTTCAACTTCTTACATTCATCTAATGCGTGACCCTGTAGAAAGCATCTCCCGCAGTATTTTGGAAGGTATTCATACTCCACTGGTTGTACAAAACCTTCTACCCGACCTTTGTTGATCCAAATTTCATGTTTAGTAGGTTTTGTTAAATCCAATTCAACACAAACTCTAGCCACACTAGGCCTTGACAAATTCATGGTGGGTGAATCAGTTTTGATGAATCTTCCAACCAAAGAAGCTATTCCTTCCAGCATCTTTGGATTGAAAAGATGAATAGGCAACTTTGGGAAGGTAACCCATACAGGAGCTAATGCTGATTCTTTTTTTGGATCAAAAGAAGAAGACCACTGAAATAACCGGAACCAAAATCCCTTTATATGTTTCTTCTCCCTTGCCAAAGCTATTGTTACATCTGAAGCAGAAGCTAATCTCAACAAAATATGCCGAGAATCAATTAGACCAATTGATAAAACCTTAGAAACTCCCCAATGAAGAACTATATGTGATCGAATCTCGTCAACGGATGGTCTTCCAGCTGAAAACTTCATTACCAGAGCATTAGTCACCATTGATTCTGCTCGAATTAGATCTTGTGGAGCAAAAGATATGGATGGGATGCCATCCTTTACCCCTACACGAAAATCTGGTGAAAAATCTTTCCATGGATTCATAGGATTTGATGGATTCAGGATCTTAGCGTAAGATAGAGGAGCAGAAATAGACGGCAGAGTTCCTCCAACCTCCGCCGCCGTTGGGTTCACTCCCATGAAGAAGAAAACCCTAGGTTTTCTCTCTGTCCGTACGGAGGTTTTTTTTTCTCTCTCTTACAATGGACTATCTTCCTTAAAATTTGTTTAGCACAGGGATTTTAGGTGTGCAGTTGAATTTTCAATATATTCACCATACCGGGGAGTCCTAAAGAAATGTTTAAGACGAAGGCGTTGCCCAAATCAGGCCTGCCACACGAGTAGACTAGTACTCTTAACTTTTATCCATTTGAGATTTCATCAATCCATTAGACACATAATCATAAAGAATTAAAAAAATTTAATTAGTTTTAGGATGATAATTAAAGAATCGAAAAATAAATTGATAGAAGAGAAGACGAGCAGAGAGTATATGCCAAGGCTTTCGAGTGTCAACCAAGTCCATATGTAGCCATGGAAGCTTTTGGAAGGAAGGAATTTAAATCATCTACAATGGTCAGATCCTTCATTGAGAGAGCATTATTCAACCAACGAGGTGATACGAGATGCATCAAAATTGCATAATCATGTGTTCGGGAGCATGTAGCTGAAACACCCACAATAGTATGGATTCTTCACATTTTTACAGCGCAAGAAACAAACCATATCCTGATATTTATTTGAATTATGGTCACATTATCGTGTCATGTTTGTATCCTAATTATATATTGCAACCTCACTGGAGAACGAACTACCATTATAAAAGTTGAACACCAAGGATTGGTTACACAAGGTTTTGAACAGCTGAACAATAACAGAGCAAATGCACATTCAGAGAAAAGATTAAGGAATTGAAGACAATCATTCAAATTCAATAATTCATTATGCTGATCCATTCAACTACTTTAGAGACATTTTGTAAAAGGGTCGTATGTTTAGAGGTTAATTAAGGTCTGGGTCGTAAAACTTGCATTTGATGCGAAAGGGTCGTAGACTCACAGTTGACCGTTAAGAACTGTTAGATGACATTTTTAATTTGGTAAAAAACCTTGACCATTAGATGACAGTCGTTGACTGTCTAAATAATCAAAATTTGTTAGCTCTCTCGTCCTTTTCTATCTTCTTCCATCTAATATATATCCTTTCAGAACTAATCCCAAACACCTTGTGTGCATCTTCGATCTTCAAAAATGTATCTACTGACATCAAACTTCAATACAGAAGACATCAAACTCTTATAGTCAATTTTCTACAAAACGACATCAAACTTCAATACAGAAAATTGGGCAATTTTGAGGTTTAGATTAGGTTATACTGACAATATAACGTTGATAACATCTAATCGAGAAGCCATTTGAGGAGGTATAACAATGTTAGACCAATCGAGAAGCCATTTGAGGAGGAATAACAATGTTAGACCAATAATCTGCCCATCTTGAATCATTCTCATAATCATATGATGCAACCATTACTCTCTTTACTCTCTGTTCATCTTCGTTTGGGTTTTCCACCATTACTCTCAACACAAAAGGAATTCGCTGTGCAAGTTCAGACTTCAGACTAGCACCAAATCCTCCAAATCGCTGATGATGTCTTCGACAATCCATTTTGAAACCGCCAAATCGCTGATTGGGTACATCTTTGGACATGTTTTAAGTTATTCAAGATTGTCACTAGAAGAACCCGACTGAAGAAGAAAAGTTGTATCTGGTTTAGTTTTGAACTGGGATTAAAGGTTATTATGTATTTTCGGTATTTTATAAGGCTATTTTGGTAAACAAAATAAACGGTCAAAGTCAGTCTACGACCCAAACACATCAAAACACAGTTTTACGACCCAGACCTTTATTTGATCAAAAACTTACAACCCATTTGCAAAAAATCTCACTACTTTATTCATTCCTGTTACATTACATAAACTGAATCAAGGAAGCGTAAATCATTTTTGCAATAAGAATTCACTGGAAAGTAGGAATTTTGTACTTTTTCTACAAAATTTATCAAACAAATTCTATCAAATAGTAATGCTTCTTTTCTTAAAAGAAAGTGGAAAAATAAGATTACGCAGACTCTGTTAAGATTAGGTAAAAAAAAATCTGCATATACTTTTGAGAGAAAAAATTATTGTGTGGTTATACCCATACAAAACCAATACTTCATTCACAACCAGCACCTTCATCACAATCATTTTGTGGTGATAAAATTGACAATAACAGAGTAGATCTACAATATAGAGACGGCAACGAGGATTTGTGTTCCCATTTGTGTTTTATGAAAGTATGAGAATACAAAAGAGAGATTCCCAAGCTTTTATAGTGCAATATACAAAACCCTAACAAATAAGAGCTGAAGGCCATGATACCAAAGCCTAGTATAAACTCAGCCCAGTATTACACACTTGAACTTGGGGATACCTCACTAAAATGATCACCTAGTCTTTGTGAATTGATTTTTATCTAAGTTTTGTTATACCGTACGTGGATCAAAGTTATAGCATATATCAGTGCAAAACAGACAAACTAGTATCGCTGAAATGAAGCCTTGGATAGTGAGTGCCTTGCCTTGAGTTACAATAAAGCCTTGGATATACATTTTTGATTTCTATGGCTTTTTAGAAGGCTCTACATAAGACAAGTAGGTTTCTGCTGAAACAATCATAAACAGGTAGAAGGTGATTCACATTTTCCTTCACCAAATTGCACGGCCGACAAGTTTTCTGAATTCCATCTACATGCTTACCAGTTCTAGCCAGACCTTCACCTCCCTTTTTTGATATTCCAACACAAACATCCGACTTCGGAGGATGCCATTTAACTGCCCAGAATTTCCTCCTTGCTAAATTGCTACAACGAAAACTTGAGCTTCACTGCTCTCATTCTCTCATCGGAAGTATTGTTAAAGTGGGATGTTTCACAGATACATAGTTCATTAGTTAACTTGGACACACGCAGACCTCAATCGACTAACAGAACGGAACCTATGGTGTACGGTACAGATTTCCATCATGATTAGTGTTCAACTTGTCCATTGGCATTTCCTTATATTATCTAACTTTTCACCAATACTTATAGCTTCATCCACCTTTCCATTAACTACAAGAGCTTCTTTGAGATTATCATACAACCGACCCGGAGGCCTTGTGCCAAAATCCAGCATCTCCTGAAAGTATCTGCAGGCATCATCCAGCATACATTCATGGCATAGACTATTAACCAAAGACGCAAACATATGCATACCCGGAACGACTCCTTTATCCTTCATCTGATCCCATACTTGTATAGCCAAGTCGACCCTCTCAACCTCCTGACATAACATCCTCACAATCATTGTGTAAGTATCCAGATTGGGCTCACACCCGCAATCACCTGCCATTCTTTGAAACAAAAAATAGGCTTCTTCCGTTCTGTTCACCCTTTTCTTCTCATCTCCTCCACCATCTGATAAGCGTCATGGAATCTCATCAACCAGCAGTAAGATCCCACAACTGCATTGTAAGTCGGTATACCAAGATGCTTCACAACCGTCTTTGCACGTTCGAAAATCTCCAATGCTTCGCCCAGTCTCATCTCACTCCCTAAAGCATTAATCAAAGTACAGTAAACATGTGCACTCGGCTTGCACTTCCCGTTCCCCTCAATCTCCCGCTGTAACTTCAACGCTTCATTATACTTCCCACACTTGCAGTAAGCACGAATTATAATCCCGTAAACCACAACATCCGGCTCGACTCCAGCTTCATCTCTCATCTCCTTGTAAACTTCCTTCAACATGACCAAATTCTTTGACTCGCCCCATCCCTCCAAAAGCACCGCGTACGTCTTCACGTCGGGCACAAACCTCTTCCTTCTCTTCACCATTTCATCAAACACACCATGTGCCTTCCTCGCATTCTTCGACTTACACAATGTACCTAACAAACAGTTCAAATCACACAACTCCTGTCTCAACCCATACCTCTCCATCTTCTCAAACGCATCGACCGCGTCCCCCGATCGCCTAGCTCTAGCGTACCTACGCATAGTCAACCCGAACGTCTCGTTTGTCAAAATCCCTTTACGCTTCATACAGTAAACAATGTCCCATATCAGTTGAAACTGTTTGATTTTACCTAATGAATCAATCAATGCATTGTATATACCAGTCGTATGCTCGAAACCTTGTTGTTTCTCAGACCACCGGAAAAACGACAATGCTAAGGCTCCTGCATTGGTCAGTTTCTTTAGAACTAGCTCAACTAACTCAGGTGTCACTACTTTGATACCCGAATCATCGAGTAGTAAATGAGTATTGCATCTGTTTGATGAAATGCTTAGCTGAGAGTTGTACTGATTCTTGGACATGATTTTGCAGAGTTTATCAATGTCATTAGTAATGCTACTATTACTATTGGGATTGTTATTTGTAGTGGAATTTGAAGAAATGGGGTCTGGGTTTTTGTTGGAATAATCACCACCATGAATACCTTTGAGGAGGAATCCAGTTAGTTGACTAAATGTTCTGAAGGTTTTTGAGGAGCAGGAAACAAGATGCTGGGAGGAAAACATTTGTTGGGAGTATTTTCTTGACGGTGAAATGATTTGGAGTAGTTATAGAGGAAACAAAAGAGTACTCAGCGTTGTTCAGGGACGGAGCCAGGAATTTTGGCTGTGGGTGCAACTTTTTTGCGAAAAGCAAATGTTAGTAATTACCCTTAAAAGTTAGAACAAGACTTTCCAAGTGGGAGGTGCTGGGTTCGACTTGTCAAACCCTCCTCCCCATGTTATTGATTTCTATGTCGGCCGGCTGGGTTCGACTTGTCAAACCTATGTATCAAAATTGCATTATTTTGCGTTAGATCAACAATGACACGGATTCTTCACATTCTAAATAACTGCAGAAACACACTATATTATTGCAGGGAAAATGAATAGAAAGATCAAATAAAGAATCGTTACCCAATACGACACACTCATTTAAATTAAATTTTATCCATTTTTGTTACATAAGCTGATTCAAGCAACCATAAAACAGTAAGAGTACTTTTTCTACAAAATCTATCAAATAATTTAAAACAAAACATTCCATCAACCAGTAAAGCCTTTCTTTTTTCAACTAGAGTTTACAAAAAATCTGCAAACAAATCTGCAAACACGAAGATAGAGGAAGAAGCCAGCAATCACAATATCGTTTGTTCCTCCTCCCCTAAGATGATACACTCGTAAGGCATTAGTTGTCGATGATTCAAATGGATATATTTTTGAGAGGAAATTTCATTATGTGTTTTCATTGTGTGGATATACTTGATTCACAACCAGTACCTCCATTAGAGTAGATCTACAGAGCCTAT
>JAJJMA010120843.1:0-11118 GCA_023529015.1 Papaver nudicaule
CCTTGATTGTTGTGTTGACTTGCGTGGATTTTAACTCGACTGGAGGTTTTCATTTGCACTGACAGTCAATGTCACAGGTGGGCCACTTTTGTGTGTTAATATATATGGGCTATGACTGTTAATACATAAGTTCGGATGGACACGTGGCACCATCTCCGAAGACCGTACACAGGACGACGTGATCCGCGAAGGACATGAGCATGTCCAAAGGAGGCATTATCTCATCACGAGATGATGAAATCAAAAGGAGGAGATTAAAAGATAACCAACCTACGATACTAGGAGAAAGCATGCACGTCAAGCAGCAGTCACACCACATTAAATGCTATGGACAGCGTTACAAAGATCATCTGTCGAGCAGGGATAGGCCCAACTAACGGTGGAGAACAGAAACCTAGACCAATGAGAAGCCGGCAACGCAATAATACAGCAAGGATCCACCACGAAGCAGTACGACGAGCCAGGATTGGACGATGAGGGCGGTTACCGAGGATTGATGATCAGACCACGGACCATCAAGAGAACGGAGCGACTCAAGGTAGCAGAATATAACCCTAAGGGATAAGGTGGAGGAAGATGATTGGACAAAGGAGCGGTGGAACGCGGAATCATGACTCAGCATGGTGCATCGAAGGACCGAAGTAACCGAGGATAGCAAAGAGAGGTACTCGAAGAATACTATAAATACCCCCTCTCTTCAGCAGCAAAGGGGGTCGCACATTTTTGTAAGGATAGCTAGGAGTGAGAATCGTTGGTTTGGTTGCAATACCTTTAGGATTCCAAAAGACCTCTATCCATAACAGATTGGAGTGACTTATAGTGTAAACCAGAGAAAACTTTACTTATTCCGTATTATAACAATAAATTTTACCCCCGAGGACGTAAGCACACAACTGCTGGACCTCGTTAATTGTTGTGTTGATCATTATTGCAGTTGTACGAATTGTAGTTCGCATCATTTTTGATCATCTCCAAGGTGATCCTACGATTATGGTCGGTAGCACGCTTGGTTCTGAATAATTAACGATAACACGTTCAAACCCTTGAACAAATCCCTGGTTATTAACGACCTGAATAATCGATCCTTTAAACAATCTTTATTTGTAGTATGATATAGGAAAATTAATATCAACAGTTTGGCGCTAGAAACAGGGACCAGTCCCTTGTAAGTTTAAACAACCAGATTTTAAGAAAAATCCCAACCAATTGAGTTTTTCTTCTTCCTGCTTTATTTGCTTTTCTTATCTTGCTATAACTCAATCTGGAGGACACAAAAGATTGATACCACCTTCTGGTGAGTTATGATCTAGTAGTGAGAAGCAAACTTGGCTTTATAAGTAGCAAGTAAGCAATATCCTCCAAATCCATCAAAAAAGAATTTCACATTGTTTTCAGCACCTTTCTACTGGGAAAACACCTTCTAATAGGTCGTCATCATCGAAAAACCACCAGATCAATTTTTTACTAATAGCTCAGGTTTTCGCTGAGGAAATAAACTATCACTACCTTCTTAGATTTACCTAAGAAGACGACTGGATAACAAAAGCTCTACGCTACAAATACACTCCACTGCCGTCTTGTCACTTCTGTCATGTCAGCAGGAAAAGGAGTGGAGAAGCCCATCACTAACGAAGCAAGGCCGTCGTTAACTAGAAGCCGACGGCAACCCGCGCTAACACGGAGTAGGTTACAGTCGCTAAGATCCCAAGGGGGACTAACCTTGACCTAGAAGAACCAATCCATCTACCACGGAGTTCGCATAGGAGCGCAGTGGCAGCCTTCAACGAGCAGATGGTTGACAGTAACCCTTTGTACGGAATGCCGTTACCCACAAGAGAGATGGCAGAAGAAGAAGATCCAGAACGAGACCAGGTTCAGCAAATTCCTATTAAACAAACAGGGAATTCGGTGTCAGTTCATACGACAACCTCGTCAGAAGAATCAAAAAATGAAATGGGACCGATCATCAACAACGAAGTTTGCAATTGAGCTGAAGGAATGAATGAACCCCCTCTAGCAGCACAGTTGGAAGCTCTGCTTCAGGATCAGAAAGAACAGGACGAGGTTTTGTATGCCTTAACTCAGGAGAATTAAGCGTTGCGGGTAAGAGCCGAAACAAGAGAAAGACGATCGCAACCCCGAAACTACCAAACCAGAGGAGAGGACGAAGTAAACTCAGGAGCACCACGAAGTTGTTCCTCATTAAGGAACATGATTCGGGCACCACCACCCGTATGCATACCAGGAGGGTATCAAGGAAGAGCCAACCTACCGCAGAGGGAGGTGCACAATATCCCAAGCCATTTTGTTTCACATGGAAGACCGTGTCAATCTCAAAGCCACGGGATACAGTCCCAATAGAGAGGTGAGATGATAGCAACGCCGTAGATGGGAGAAGTGGTGACTCAACTAAAAGTCGTTATGGACCAGTTGGCGGACTTGAAATCTAAGCAAGGAGGATACAAGCTGGAGGAAGCCAAACAGGAAGCCAGGACAACTCCGCTATCAGTCAGACTTGAACGGAGTAAAATACCACATAAGTGACCATTGCCAAATTTCACTTGTTACGACGGAACTACTGACCCAGCAGCGCACCTAAAGTACTTTCTTCGGGTGTTAGCCTACTGGGATACCAACGACATAGTATTGTGCCGGTATTTTCCATCCAGCCTTACCGGTATAGCATTGGTGTGGTTTGACAACCTGAAGCCAAACTCAATTGACTCTTTTGAGGAGCTGTCCGATATCTTTGTGGAGACCTATATGTATAACAAGGCTACTAAGGCGGGGCTAGATAGACTATTTTCATTGGCCATCGGGCCACGAGAAACACTTCAAGTGTACACGAAGAGGTGGTAAAAGGTGTGCCAGGCTATAGGAAAGGTCAACCCGGAGATCAGCATCAACTGCTACAAGTTCGGGCTTGATAGAACGTTTTTTATCTTCGTGGAGCTACATGCACATACACCGGCAACCGAGAGAGAAATTCGTGTGATTCAAGACAAGTACACCAGGTTGGAGGACATCCAGAGAGACAATCCTCGTGCGCAAGACCGAAGTATCCCACAAAGAACGAACTCAGTAGAAGCTACACCAGAGTCCGGGAAGCGCTCGGGGGAGAGACATGTCACGTCAGGATTTGAAAAGAAACCCAGGTATAAAGACGGGAAGCCGGGGGAGAAAGGAAAAAGGGACTACTCAGGTATAGTCTATTCCAACTTGACTGCCGCTCTCGGAGATTTTGAAGAAAGAAGGAGGACGACAGAATTTTCTATATCCAACGACTCTAGGCAAGCAGATAGACGGGACCAAGAACCACAAAGACTACTGCGAGTACCATCAGACTCGGGGACATGATACCGACGCATGCAAGCACCTGAAGAACATGATCCAGAGGTATATCAACCAAGGAGACTTCGGGCAATACGTTCAGTTACCTGGGCAGGCGGCACCAGAAACGAACGCAACAACACAGGAAAAGACGGTACGACTTTCCGAAGGGTACAAGTCACTCAACATGATCACATTCCAGCAGGAAAGCGAACCTCCGTTACCAGGAGACATATGCAACAGTTTGAGAACAAGAAGAAGAATCTCGGAGCACGAGATATACAAATTAAATGGGATACTAACCGACGAATTGGAGGAATGGATGGCGACTCCACTCACTTTTTCTACAAAGGATATCAACCAGGATGTCGAAATGCACAATGATCCCTTGGTGGTTACTCTACCTATCCACGGGTGGAACGTTTATAAAATACTAATAGATGGACGAAGTTCGCTTAACGTGCTTTTCTATGAACCTTATCTTCAGATGAGGTTAAAGGACGATCAGATGGACGCATCCATGTGTACGATTTACGGATTCAACGGATCCACATCGAAACCGAAGGGAGAGATAGTCTTGCAGGTAGACACTGGGCTTATGAAGACCATGGCGAGGTTTAGCATCATCGACTCGCCCTACAAAGCCATCATGGGGAGACTCTGGGTGCACTGCCTGAGGGGAACGACGTCGACATATCATCATCACCTAAGATTTTCCACACCATACGGGGAAATGAAGATCAAAGGAGACCAGCAAGATGCGCGAAGGTGTGACGCAGCCGAAGCCAGACATCACAACGAGGTCGAAGAAGCAGTTAAAAGGGACAAAGGAAAGCGAAAAGAAGAGGAGAAAGAGAAAAGGTACGAAGAATACAACGAGCAAATCAAGGCGGCAAAAGAAGCATCAATACTCCCAGCAGTAATGATGGCCTCAACATCGGCTGGGGACAAATAACAATTACAGAACGTTACTCCATAGGACCTCTGAAGCGATTATTCTCATCAATCAAACCAACGAAGAAAATCAACAATAGAACCGAAGAAATGCCACAAGAGGTGAGTATAAGAACATTATTGGAGGAAGATATGGAAGTAAAACTGAAAGAGCTACTGAAGGGGTACTTGGACGTATTTGCGTGGACAATGAAGGACATGTCCGGGATAGACCCATCGGTGGTGGCCCATCACCTTCAGATAAATCCGGACACGCCGCCATTCAAACAAAGGATAAGAAAGGTGGCCCCTATATACCACGAAGCGGTGGAAAATGAGCTCCAAAAGCTGATGGATGCTGGATTCATCAGAGAAGTAATGGACCCAACTTGGGTATCAAACATGGTAATAGTACCAGAGAAGAACGGAGGCGTCAGAATCTGCATCGACTTCAGCAATCTCAACAAAGCTTGCCCGAGGGATAGCTATCCCTTGCCAAGTATAGACCAACTGGTCGACGTGACTTCTGGCCACGAACTACTGTCATTTATGGACGAATATTCGGGGTACAACCAGATATCCCTAGCAGAAGAAGATCAAGAATATACAACCTTCTTCACACCGAGGGGGTTATATTGCTACACAAGAATGCCCTTCGGACTGAGAAACGCTGGAGCCACATATCAAAGACTGGTGGACAAAATATTCAAACAGTGGATTGGAAAGAACTTAGAGGTCTACGTCGACGACATGCTCGTCAAGATTCTCAAATCACAAGATTATTTGGCGGACCTTAGAGAGATTTTCGAAGCCATGAGAAATTGCAAGATGAAGGTAAATCCGGAGAAGTGTACCTTCGGGGTAACCTCCGGAAAATTCTTAGGATACTTGGTCACCAAAAAAGGAATCGAAGTGGATCCAGAGAAAGTCAGAGTTGTGGTGGATATGCCGTCACCGAAGAATCTGAAAGACGTTCAAAAGCTGAGCGGAAGACTGGAGGCACTGGGAAGATTCATAGCTAGATCGTCAGATAGATGCAAGGATTTCTTCTCCACATTAAGGAAAGATTGCAGGTTCGCGTAGACAGAAGATTGCCAGAAGGCTTTCGAAAAGATTAAAGAGCACCTGACAACCCTACTGACGTTACAAAAGCCAGAAAAAGACGAGGTATTAACTTTATACTTGGCGGCAACTAGCTGCGCAATCAGCGCGGTCCAGAAGGAAGAGATACCCATCTATTACATCAGCAAAACTCTGTACCAAGCGGAAAGAAACTACACGAAGATAAAGCAGATCATCCTAGCACTCGTGTTTGCAACACAGAAGCTACGAACCTACTTCAACGTGCACACGGTGAGGGTACTAACGAAGGCACCAATTGGTCAAGTCCTCCAAAACTCAGACAGAGTAGGACGTATAGCCAAATGGAATGCACAGGTGACGCAGTTCAAAATCATATTCGAACCTCGAACGACGGAGAAATCACAGGTGTTAGCAGACTTCTTGGCGGACTTACCCCTCAAAGACGAAGAAGTAATAAATGACATACCGGGAGCCGAGGAAGACAAAGAAGATCCTGATGATTTGCTGGAACCAGTCAACTCTCGAAGATGGGAAGTGTTCGTGGATGGATCTTCCATCAAAGAAGGCGCAGGGTTATGAATCGTAATAACAACTCCAACAGGAGACAAGATCCTGCATGCATTCAGGCTAGCATTTGGAGAGTATACGAACAACATCGTTGAGTACGAAGCAGTGATCCACGCACTAAGGCCGATAATCGAGTTAGGCATCACGGACGTTAGTATTACAAGCGAATCAACTCGTCATCTGGCAAATCGAACTCAAATATCAAACTTTGGAATTATGCCTCGCCGCGTTGTAGGGGCATAATTCCGACGAGCCACGTGTCATCATCCTAGAAGAGAGGCGAGATAACGTATCATGGATGCGAAGCTTGGAAGAGAGTCGAAGACTAAGCATACGAACCAAGGACCACCATCCGAAGATATCACCTCGGTCCACCTATCCCTCCGAAGTTGAATGCTCTTCTCGAGACCAAAGCACCCTCCGAAGTTACTACCTAGCCTGGGACCCCAGCTCCCATCGAAGTATACACCAAGCTCGGAGAAGAAGTCCCCCGAAGAAGTAAACCGGCATACACTCACTACGTGGAAGAAGACGAGAGCCGGAGTCACTTAACAACGAGAAGGCGAGAAACACCGAAGTCTTACTTTACTTAGTAGCTAAGGAAATGGCACCTATGTAATTATCTTGTAAATTTCCTCTATATAAGGGAAATATCTCCTAGGACAGGGGGACATTTCTCTTTTACTTTCTCTCTCTTCCTCCTTCCCCACACAAAACTAGATCTAGAGCTAGAGCTCTCTTTAATGAAGTTTGATGTAAACAAATACAAGGAAATAAATAAATTCGTGATGTAAGATGCATTAATCGCTCCGAAAACATCATGTGTCATCTTCTTCACATTTTGTACTTGGTTCATTTGGTTAGGATTGATATTGGATATTCATATATTCATTGGCTGTTAGGCATAAGATCTATAAGCAGATTTTATACCCACACAGTTTGGCGCTAGAAACTTGTGATGATTAAAAGAACTTCGGTTTGCCTGTGCTTTGGAGGTCCAAAAATAAAGTTCCACTAATTCCGGTAGCGGAACCAGCGAGTACAGTAACAGATCCGTCGGTTTTAGCAGCAGATCCAGTCGAGGCAAATGATATAAGGGTATTCTGGTCATAAAAGGCAATTTTCAGGCTTGGGTATCATCTGCAACTCAGATTCGAAGGAGAGCATACAGAGAACAAAATCATAAAAATCATCATCAACAACAGAATAAATTTTCTTCTTCTCTCTCTAAATCTCGTCTTTAAAGCAAACCTTGATGAACTTCCATGAAAAGCTAGATCTTGTAGTTGAAACAAAAAATTTTGTCTCCTTTAAATTCTCGATCCAAAACTATTTTTAACAATAGATCTACAATCAGTAGACTTAAATCACCAAACCCATCTTAGTTCTTTCGAAAATCACTTCAATATTACGGTTTTAGAACTGCTTCAGGGCCTTTTTCTTGCCTTTGTTCTTAACACAGTTTTATACAGAAATTGCAGAAAAGTCTGCTTTAACTCTTGATTACTAACTTAACTGATGTGATACTGCAGCAAAATCGGTGACTAGTTGGGATTCATCACGCTGGTGCATCTAAAAACGAAATCAGTACCTCGATAATTTGAATAATACTTTTAGTGTATGATGTTGAGAAGAAAAGAACGAGCTACAAAAATTCGAAGGAAAAATGCATATCAAGTCAAACTCGATGACACGATAGTAGTCTCGGAGTCATCCTATCGGATAAACTCTATTTGCACATAAGATCTCACCTCGGCATCATCTCGGGAAGTAGTCATCTCGGAACCACTGAAGCAACAAATAAGGGCATCGTATCTCACCATATTAAGCCAGCTTCGGAACTGCCAGTGCCTATACCTCGGAAGCTAACGTACCAGCTCGATGAGAAAACTTAGTCAGCACCATCTCGAACCACCAGCAGTCACCTCGGAAAGCCAAAGCCAGCAGCGTATCAACTCATCACAGAAACGAGCATGGAAGAAGATCAGCAGTTCACCAACCTCACATTAGACGGCTTAATCTCGATGACCAGCAATGCAGTATATCAAAGTTCTAATTCACTCGATGGAAAATGTCAATGCACGCCAATCCAGTTCGATGAAGGAAACAAACTTGAAATCAAACTCTCTATCAACAGCTATCATCTCGAGGCCATACAGCTCGAGCAAGGACTCTTGGAGAAACGAACAACACAACACAAATATCAAAGGAAATTCTCGGCCTACAAAAATCTTCACCAGCGCCAATAACCTCAGAGAAACATTCTTCATCAGCGGCATCCATCTCGGAAGCTTGCCTTGCCTTGCCTGATTCTGGGAATCTCGGAAGCTTGCCTTGCCTTGCCTGATTCTGGGAATCTCTGAAGCTTACCTTGTCTTGCCTGATTGTCGGAATGTCAGAAGCATTCTCGACTTCAATCTCGGAAGCATCCTCGACCTCAATCTCGGAACATCAACCATTGAAGCAACCTTCTTCTCAGAACTATTACAGCTCGCAACCTTCTTCTCGGAACATCAACCATTCGTAGCTTGATGCTCTTAGCTCGGGGAAAGATCGAAGCACATGTACCACCTCGAAGCAGCCTTATTCTCGGGTAAATCACCTCGTAAGCCAGGAATTTGCTCGATAAAGCTCGATCGTTGCCCACCCTCTTCTCGATGGCTACACAGCTTAATCTTCTTCGAAGAAACTTCGAAAGCAAATTCCCCACCACCAGCTCGGAGTAAAGACTCAACTCGCCATAACCAGCAAGCTCACAAAGCCTACCACAAAGCCATGACAACGAGGAAAAGTTAAAGTCACAAACTCCATCTCGGACTATCAAAGTCATTTTGGGAAATCAAAATCATATCGGGACAGTCAACTTACACCAGCCACAATGGAGCATATAACAACAACCAGCCTCCTCGAGGATACTTCGATCAAGTCAAAATATCACACAGCCCGGCCATCTCGAAACAACTTCAAAAACCAGCCTTCAATGACAACGTCTACTCAACTTCGACAGCTTTACATCGATCATCTACTTTAATCAACAACTTTTACAGCAAAATCTCGTGGCTATACTCTCGGAGCACCAATCTCGACAACCCCATCTCGGAGCATTACTCTCGATCATTATATCTCGATCAGGTATCACGAGGCCAACGTCGATAGACTTACTTCGAAACAACTTCAATACTGCAACATCAGTAATTCTACTTCGATGATAAAAACCACGCATAAAAGATTCAGTGGGTAGATAACCCAACTTCAGTAAATGGAAACTTTGATAGCAAAGGATATGGCGCCTTCAATGCAGTTTGGAAAGGGAGGAATTCTCAAACTTAAACTCTCAGCTTTTCTTAACTACAGTTACTGCTATGAGTACGCCATTGTTTAGGCTTTGAGACGATCACTTGCAATATCTCTATAGAAGCATGTTTTAGCTTGTTAAGTATTCCCCCTATCACCATGCACGACAGTGACTTATTAACAACCAATCAGGTAGTTACTAGTTAGGACTATTTGTTGCTTTTACATACCACTTGTAGTAGGAAGGGTTGGTGCTATTTAGCACGCCATACGACATGGCATCTGTTCACACTTAAAAGGTTTAGTCAACTTGAATCTATGAATTTCAATGATGAATACATGTTAAACTATTAATGTTATAGCTTGTTGACGCACCTCAGGGACCCTTCAGTATCAGTTAAACAGTAGTGTTGAACTGTATATAATCGAAATACTATACAAAATATGATTCAAATACAGATAAAATGTTTTGTACTATTTTCTCACTTTCTTCGTTTCAAAGACGCTATACTCACTTTTATAATAAGTTACAGGGGCATATAATTATCTCGGCATACCAATGAGACAACGAGGCAAAGTCCTACTCGATTAGGTACATCTCCAAAGACCTCGAATGGTAGGCATGAAAGACCTCGAGTGGCAGGCACACATAAGTCCTCGAATGGTGGGCATAAAAGTCCTCGAATGACAGGCATAACCCTCGAATGGTAGGTAACGAGCTGGTGTACGTATAAGCCTTCATGGCCCCACGGTTTACACGACACAATCCTCAACCCACAAGATACCACAGTAGCGGTGGATACATTGAATCTAAGCTGCATAAGCTAAGAATCAATTGGATCCACTACCATTGCGACCTTTGGGACCTCCTTATTGAGGCGTCGCGGGGACGATAAATGGGATTAACATCTGCCTTTAAGGCGGATGGAACCCCGAGGCAGCTAATGAGCTTTCATTCACGGTAATGTTAAGCATGTTACGCAGCCAAGGGACCTCCTCCAAAAATCAACTAACATCCTTGAGGAGGGCCTAGCGAGATAAAGAGTCGAACTCTAGGCCGCGATAGGAGAACAATACCATGTCTAAGCTTCAGCTTTGACCGGCACTCCCCCATTGTGCTACCTTATTATCGCCGACCCAGAATAACAGGTCCCTACTCTACTTAGGCGGGTTTTCGGAACACTATCATGTTCCCTCGGAAGATACTAAGTTATCTTCGTAACCCACCTAATGTACTGAGGCTTAGTCTTATGGTGTCCAATCTAGTATACTAGATTGGACATCCACGTCAGATAGCAGGGTAGGGGCGCTCTTATGGTGTGGAGAGATCGGACGTTAAGACGCTGAACGGTTCAGCGCTAAACTATTCAGCGTTATTCGAATATTCTTGAAACGCTGAACGGTTCAGCGCTTGACCGTCAACACCAGGTCAAAGCGCTGAATGGTTCAGCGCTGAAGAATTCTGCTACAAAAAATCGACAGAAGCCCTTTCTCCTCCACTTCTCTTCTTCTTCTTCTCTTCTTCTCCACCCAAAACCGAAAAATGCATGTCCAATTTCTCCCATTGTAGATAGTTTTTTCCAAATTCCTTCTGTGGGTTTGTTGCAAATTCGATTCTCTATCTTTTGCCCCAAATTTCACTCAATTCCGTCAACAATTGTGACCAAGGTATGATTTTTAACATTTATGTTTTTATTGTTCTTGATATTTGATTGTGATGATTTCATGATTGATTTGATGATTACTATATACATGTATTGATGTTTTTCTAGATAGTTAGACTGTTAGATGAAAAAAAATGGTGAAATTTGATGTTTAAATTAGGGTTATGAAATTTAGTTGTATGATGAAATTGAGTTAGTATGATGAATATGATTGTATGATTGGAATTTATAAGATTATGACATTGAT
>JAJJMA010120878.1:0-29231 GCA_023529015.1 Papaver nudicaule
AGCGTCCTCGGCCTGATGAGGAGACTATGCAACAGGTAACAAATACTTTCTCATCTTTCCGAAGTATTCATACTTGCCTCTGTTTGTTTCCTGAGGAAGACGGGTCCTTATCTGCAGGGACAGTCTTTAGGTGCCTTAAAGCGTAGTCGTGATTTGATGAAGATTAGCTATGGGGGAAATTCTGAAGTTCCTCGGCCGCTGAAAAAGGCCGCCTTGCAAGTAATGTTGAAGGGGTTTCAGACTAGCCGTCGCCAAGATGCTATGGCTCCTCCACAGGAGACTCCAGTTGTTCACCAGGAAATTTCAACGTCGAAGGTGATTGAGATAGAGGACGAGGAAGTGAATGCTACAAGCCCTCGCACTGTTCCTCCCTCCATTGTTAGTGGTGCCTCTGCCTCGGCTGCAGTCCTTGGGACTTCGAGTGCTAGTGCTGCCTCGGAATTTGTTCCTTCAACTGCTTCTATGTCTACGGATTTTGTCAGTGCCCCTACTGCTGCAATAGGAGTCTGTGCCAATGCTTTTGGGGAATCTTCTGTTCTTCCTTCGGATATGATTATTACACCCGTGGACCTCCTTTGCCCCCAAGAGGATGGTTCATACATTGAGGTGGATCCTGCCATGCATCTTGTCGCCAGCTTTCCACAAAGTTCGGTGTTTCCGCCTGCTCCTAGCTATACTTGCAGATACAAGCAATCTTATACTGCCGAGAGGTTCAAAGAAGTTCTGTACGAGAATTATTGCCCTGGTGAATTTACTACCGAGGTTTCGACTCGTTTTGAGGCTCATGCCTCGGATCCTTTAAGGCAGCCCTTGGACCCAGATTTCTGCAAGAAGCTTGGTGATCTCTTCTGAGGTGATTGTCCTCGAGCCGAGTATGATTGCCGCCATCCTCCCCTGTCCTACGAGGAGAGTTTGGCCATGGTCCAGGCGGTAAGTTGCGTTTGTCTGCTGTTCGTGTTGATGTTTGCTGGAATGTTTTGTTAATCTATTTGTGCTACTTTTTATTAGGGCGACTATCATGCCACCGGCCTTTTAGCGCACAATTTTGATCAAGCTGGTGAGACCGAATATTATGCACGAGAGTTTCATCGGATGCAAGAGGAGCTTGCCCAGGAGAAAGTTCGCAGTGCTGAGGCGAAAAGACAGTCTATATGTAAGTTCCTTATTTTCTTATTTGTTTTGTCGAGAGCATATGTTTTTGGCAGCCTCGCCTAAGACAGGTTTGCTGCTTGCATTTGAAAAGGCGAGCTGGAGAAGTTAGAGAAAAAACTTCAGGAAGCTCGATTGGCTAATGACCAGCTTCGGAGTGACCGTCAGTCATCTCCACTTGCCTCAAGTAGCGAAAGTTATCTTGATGACCGAGCGGCGCTATTGGAAGAGAGGGATAGAGCTTTAGAAGACGTAAGTTACTACAGGCTGAAAAGGCAGGAGGCCGAGAGTAATTATGTGGATGAGAGAAGGAAGGTGGATCAAGGCAAGCGCCTTCTCGAGGAGATGACTAATAGAAATGCAATACTGTCCCGAGAAAATCACTTTTTCCAAATGGATGTGGATCGACTGCAACAAGAGCGAGATGCAGCTCGCTTGGAGAGGTCGATTAGTGCCTCGGGTAGGATATTAATTGATAGATTAGAGGAGAGGGTCACAGGGTTGAAGTTGCAGGTGTCTACGCTACGGAATGCTAATAAGGAGCTGACTACTGCGAAGGATATTTTGAGTAAGAGTTTTAATGATAAATGCCGAGAACTAGCTCGAGCAAATAAAACAAACGTCCAGACTGCTGCTCTTGTTGACGAGTACCGAATAGAGATTGCGAAAAGCGGGGCCGTTGCTTCTGAGGATATCCGAAAGAATGCCTCCGTGCCTCGCTTTACTAGTCAGCAGCAAGTTACTGAATATGTGGTTGTTAAAGAGAGTAGGGAGCTAACCCGAATTTTCGATTTTCTGCTTTACACTGGAGCCCTAATTAGGCCGCTGTTGTTATTCTTATGTTTGTTGTTTTCGCTCTCAGGTATCGAAGCTAATTTGAGGAAGCAGGTTGTCGACGCTGAGGTAGCGAGGAACGAAGCCACGAGTCAGCTGGTGACTGAATCCGAGATGAAGTTGGAAGCTGAGAGGAAGGTTGAGCGATTGACTAAAGAATTATCCGAAGAGCGGCAGCACCGCTCTGCGGAGTCGGCTATGGCTGCTCGAGAGCTTGAATTGGAGCGCAGGCGTCGTGCCGAAGAAGTGACACATCATACTAAACTATTATCCCAGGAGAAGGAGCTTCGTCTTAAACATGAAGCACGCATAAGGAATCTGGTGGTCGGTTTTGGCCTCGTGCGTCATGAGTTGAGACATGGTCAGGCCGTAGGAGAACTTCTTTCTCAGTCTGCTATTGCCAATGCCTTTGCTACAAGTAGGGCCTGCCGAAAGCATGGTCGTTTTCTTTTTAGAACCATTGGTGTTGAACCCCCTGCTTATGGTGCTATTGGTGCGCGGGATCCAGACGTTGCATCTCCTATTGACAAGTATCTGCTCCCACGAGAAGTTTATGCATCCTTAGCTAGAGAAGAGCTTCGAAGGAGGGGCCTACTGGAGAATTTTTTGAGGATAGCCAGTGGTGGTGATGGCGACGATGCTGCTCGAAGTGGTGATTCTAGGAGTGTTAATAGTGTTGCCGAGAGGACCCATGATGGTCAGAGCGAATCTGCTCATAACTCCGAAGAAGGTCCTCGTGATGGTACCGATTGTTCAAAAGATAGCTCACACCGTTAGCTTGTACGACTTGTGTCTTTCTTTTGTGGCTGAACTCGCTCCTTTTTCGCGTATATGGGCGCCTTTTGCTTTCGCACTTCATTTCCTGCATTTTTTGTGCACATATATATGTATGAAGAATTTATTTTGTTAGAATGTTTTTGCCCCTCCTCGGGACTGTTTTTTGTTTTTGAGGAGGTCCCTTGGTTGAGTAATTTACTTGTTTATGTAAGCAAATCAACTGCCTCGGGGTTCCATCTTCCTCTATAGGTAGATGTTAATCCCATTTATCGTCCCCCGGCGCCCGAGGACGTTTTCTCCTCGTGGCCGTTTGGTAGTGAGTACGAATGCATCGTCGGCTTATGTAGCCTTGATTCAAAGTGCTCGCCGCTATCGGGGTGTCTTGTGGGTAGAGGACCGTGCCATATAACTCGTAGGGCCCTTACGATTTATATGGTCATCGGCTCTGTGCCTGCCTTTCGAGGACTTTTTTATTTGTTTGGCTTTTTATGCCTTTGGCGTTACAGCCTGTTTGACGTTTTATGTCTTTGGCGTTATAGCCTGTTTGGCTTTTTATGCCTTTGGCGTTACAGCCTGTTTGACGTTTTATGTCTTTGGCGTTACAGCCTTTGCGATGATGTTTTCAGTATTCTGGAGTTTGACTTCGGTGTGAGCTGCATCAATGAGTGTTATTTTTATTTATTAAGTCTCTTCGGAATTTGCTTACAAATGGAACTACTTTCTTAAGCCAAATGTTTCAAGTGTCTCCCCTCCACTGGGGTTTTCAACTTTTGCCCTTCAAGGTTAATTAAGCTGTAGGTGTCGTTGCCGAGTTGTCTTTCAATGACGAATGGACCGACCCAGAATGGTTCATGCTGATCGCTGCTGCTGTTACTGGACTCGCCTGATTGTTCATTCGGGTATTGGAGGTTGCATGCTGCCACGAGGAATTGCTCTCTGTTTTTCAGATGCTGTTTCTCTTCGCGCCCTTTTTGTTTCATGCATGGCATTCCGGCTTCGACGTCAGCTATGAACTGTTCGATACTCTCGTCCGATATCTTCGGACTCTTGATTTGTTCCAGGCATTCTTTACTTGCCTCTCTTGCTTGTACGTCAATTTGGTGGCATACTCGAGCCTCGGAAGGGTCTCCTTGAATTTCCGCAATCCCAGTTGGTGTTGGGAATCGAATCTTTTGATGCAAGGTAGATGCTACTCCCATAATGCTATGTAGCCAGGGTCTACCGACAATGGCATTGTAAGGGGATTCAATGTCCACTACGCAGAATAAAGTTGGGTGTTTCTCACTACCTGGCAGACTCTCCTCGAGGTACCGATGGCTTGCCATTGAAACCAAATATATTATAAACCGAAGGCACCAGAGCAGCTTTTTTGCCTTTCATTTTATCAAATGTCTGTCCAAATAAAATGTCCACGGAACTCCCAGGGTCCACCAAAACTTTAGTCATGGCTATCTTCCCCATTTGCAAGGTAATAACCAAAGGATCATTGTGCAGTCTGCCATCATTAGGAATGTCTGCTGCTAAAAAGAAAATTGGTTGTTTCTGCCATTCCTCCAAGCGAGTCCTCGTGACTACACTGAGTATCTCTTGTCCGTCCAAGCCCCTTTTGTGGATACGCCCGGTCTGGATCCCTTCTAATCCTTTCGTGTGAACTATCGAATTACAGGCTCCAAACCTAGGAATATATCTGTCAATAGTGATTACGTATGCCTCATGCTTTTGCTCTTCCTTGGGTAGCGGTTGATTAGGAGGTGGCTGTGGCAGCTCCAGAAGGTGTTTAAATTGTCCTCTAGCAATAAAAAAGTAGATTTGATCCTGCGCTGTGACGCAGTTCTCAGTGGTGTGTCCATGGAATTTATGGAACTGGCAGTAGTCCCTTGAGTTCTTGGTATGCTTCGGCTGGTTGCCTCTGCTTCTAGGATACCTTATCTCACCGGCGAATTCAGATTGCTCAATGGCTCGCAGGGCATCTTCAATGGGAACACAGAGCTTGGGGAGTTTTCTGTCATGGAACGCTGGGAATCCTGGCTTAGTCGTCCCGAACTTTCTGTTGCCCTGCCCTTGCTGATTGTTGCTTCCTTCGAACACACCCCGAGGGTTGTTTCCTTGGTTGTCATTGTACTTTCGGTTATCATGGTATTTCCCATCGCCGAATTTTCCTTCGGTCCCATATCTACCACTGTCATCCTGTCTTTCTCGCTTTGTCATGTCTCCGAAGTGAATGTTTGCTGCTTGTCCTCGCTCTTCAAGCGATAAATTGTTGATGGAGTGGACCTGCTTTATAATTGTTTCTTTTCCCAGCGCTGCCTGTTCTTTTATTTCCTCCAGGGTGATTCGCTCCTTTTGGTACTTCCTTAGGTCCTGTAATGTTTCCAAGTTCTTCGAGAAGAGTCTGTCGTACAGAGGGTGATCTTTGTCCAGAGCGTTTAAGAATGCTCGGACTTTATCCTTTTCGGTGGCTCCATTTCCTACTTCGACACATTGCTCGGTCCATCTGCTCGTTAGGCTCTTTGTTGATTCGCCCGGACGTACTCGGATGCTAAATAACTTCTCCACTCCTGGCTTAGAGGAGTTGTTGTATAAAAAATGTAGAATAAAGACTTTGGAGAGCTCCTCGAAGGACGAGATCGAGCCAGCTGCGAGGTTGTCGTACCATGCGAGAGCTTCTCCTTTTAGGCTGGAGGGGAAATATTTGCAAAGGACTTCGTCCCGATCGGCATATGCTAGAAAGACTCGGAGGTACATCTTGATATGTACAGTGGGATCTCCGGTACCATCAAAGATGGAGGTAAAGGTTGGCATGGTACATTTTACTGGAATAGGTAGTGAAAGGATTTCCAAACTTAGTGGAGAGCGATTTACATCGTTCATTGCTTGAGTAAGCTTAATTCTATCACTTGATTGAATTCTATTGTCGAAGAGCTCTGCTCGCAGTGCTTTAATTTGGTCCATCATTACTTGCTGTAGTGCTCTTGTCTCGGCATCCTTCCTCGTTGTGTTACCTTCGGTGAATGTGTGCATGCTTGCTTTTGTGTACTCTGGAGGTGCGATCTTTTTGCTAGATACTGTGATTCCGTGACCTTTACTGGTTCCCTTGATTTTTGTGCCTGTTTTAGATTCGGAGTGTTCCTTCGGCTGAGATGCGTTACTTGGACGAGAGTGTCCTTCGCTGCCTCCCTTGTGGTTGGACGCCGATTTTTCCGCTACCTTCTTGTTAGCTTCGGCCAACTGTTTCTTTAGCTTTCTTATTTTTCTATTTTTCAGGATTAATTTTCTGAATTGTTCAGCTCTGACTGTATTTACTTCGTTGGGTTGTTGCTCGGGCATTTCATTTTCAGGATCAGATTCTTCGTTTTCCTCTTCCTTATTTTCACCACTTTCTTCTTGTATTTGCTGTTGTCGTGGCTCTTCAGTTTCTGGAAATCCGTTTCCGTCGGGACCTAAATCTTCTACCACCACTTCGTCTTCGTTTACATGCTCTCGGTGCTGGACTGTGCTAGCCGCTACCTCAGGGGATAACCCTTTACTGGTTGAGAATCTAGTGTTGTGCTGTCTGGAAGATCCGGTGCCTTGCTTCGAGGAACCCACTCGCTGCTTTGGAGTGTGCTCCGAATGGGAAGCCATTTTATCAATGACCTATCAAGAAACAAAAAACCCATGAGGTCCAAGGCGGCTAGCGCAGTGTACTTTGTCGGCCATGTAAATCTACTCTACAACTAACTTTTCAGACGAAACTGAATGTCCTTTTTGCCCTTTTTAGATATATCTTTAACCGTTTATTTTGTTTTGTAGCCCAAATCATGCCTTTTCGTCTTGTTCCTTTTATGAAGTTTTATTTCCAATTATGGTGAGAAATTTTAAAAAACCCTAAAACTGGACTTTGACGCATATTATGAAGTTTAAAAAAAAAAAAACCCTAAAATGGATTTTGATAAATAACATGAATATTTGAAACCTTAAAATGGATTTTGATGAATAACATGGGTTTTGAAAACCTTAAAATAGATTTTGAGATTCTGCACGAATTGGTTCTTCGTTTGGAGTTTTTACTGCAGGAGTTTTAAAGTCTCTCGTAGATCTATTTTATCATACCGAAGTTACAAAAACTCTTTAACGGATGACTTTGCCATCTGATGCTATGCTCAAAAGGTTCTTAAACACACTAAAGCCTTTATGGTCATTTAGATGCTTAAGAAACAGGAGCTATTTTCATGAAAACAAACTTTTGAAAAAATCTCTAAAGAAGATTATAAAGACGATAAAACAAAAAATTTGAAAACCCGAAATTTCACAGGCAAACCCTAAGTTGTTTTAATCATCCCTGTTTCTAGCGCCAAACTGTACGAGTAGAAAATCTGCATAGGTACTCGTGGTACCACATCCATCAGATCTACTCGCACATACAATATTCAGTTGTGGTTTGCAGTCCGAAGACAGTTAGAACAGCATCGAGGATGCTACGTACAGTGATTAAAAGCTAAGAAAAGCATTAAAGATAAGATGGAAGAAGACTTTCTGTGTATTACTAATGCTGAGATTACATGAATAAAACCCTAAGGAACCAGAGGAGATTACCAACCTAATCTCTCTCTCGCTACTTAGGCTCAACCAAACAAGAATCCAACCCCTACAACGTTTTCCAATCTCGCCTTATATAGGCCGAGCTTGGGTGGTTTACAGCTAATAAAGACAAAAGACTCAATCGTGGTGGTGTCAGTTTCTGTCGAGTAAGGCGGTTTACGCTCCGAAGCTGGATCCTAGGCTTCGGTCCTTCGCCGTAGTCCGAATCCTTTCCACTCCGAGTCTTTACTTCGCTCAAGTGCAGTTTCTCTTCCTTTATCAGTCTAAATCATCGCTGCATAATCCTTTCGGTGTGGTTTTACTTCCTGGATGCGAGACACGTGGTCCGAGGGGTTTTTACCCCCTACAAATGGAGTATAATAACTATCCTTGGAGCACTTTATCTCATCACAAGGTGATGAAAACCAAGGGTGAAGATTGAATGATCATGTGACCTACAACGGTAGGCGCAGTCGGAGCAAAACAGGGAGCAATAGTCAACATCGCATTAAATGCGCATTTAATGCAATGAGGCAACATTTCAGTAGCCACCTGTCAAACGAAGATAGTCCGAATGCGCGGTAGAGAAAAGAAGCGAAGCCAATCGAAAGCTCACAACACGATAAGACAGCAAAGAGTCGGCCCAGAGAAACATGGCAAGCCAAGATTGGTCGTGAAGGGCGGTGACCGAATATTGATGATCAACCCCAGGAGCATCAATGAACGAAGTATCCCAGAAAGTTAATCCCCACGACCAAGGTGGAGAAAGGAGATTGGTCAAAAGAGCAGTGAAGCACAGAACAATGACTCACCGGGGTACATCAAAAAGTTGAAGTAATCGAAGGTAGCAAATGGACATACCTTGAAGAATACTATAAATACCCCTCCCATCAACAGAGAAGGGGGTCGCACATTTCTAAAGGATAGAGAGATTAGAGCACTGTCATTTAGGTTCCACTACCTTCGTTGGCTCTAAGAACGACTATCCTCAGTAGATCAAAGCGACTTAATAGATTGTATCACAAAGAAAGCTTCATTTGTATGGTTATATACTTATTAATACTGAATCAACATTTACCCGAGGACGTAAAGCATTCCGATGCCGAACCTCGTTATTTCTTCGTGTTGATTGTTAACTTAGTTCGTATTTTCATCTTCATCAGTTAAGTTAAGTTTTGAGATCAAATATTTTAGTAACCACCATATTGGCATACGATTGACTGCGGTGACTTCGAACGACATATTACTCTATAATAGAGAGTGTCAAGAACGAGGGTCATTTGTGCCGTAGTATTAACCCCTACCTACGGTTTTCAATAATTAGTATACTATGGGATAAATTAGTAGTAACAGTTTGGCGCTAGAAACAGGGACCAGTGTCCTTGCAAGTTTTAACAACCTCGTTTTCAAAGAGAGATCCTCTCCGGTTAAGCTTTTTCTTCTCTTTCAGCATTTTCGTTAGTTATTTTTAATAGATCTGGGGTCACAAAGGGTTGATACCACCGTCTGGTGAGCTATGATCCGATAGTGAAAAGAGAACTTAGCTCTATTAATACCAAGTAAGCAGCATCCGTCATATCTGTCAGGAAGAGTTTTGTGTCCAACCAAAATACTACCTTTGGCTTTTTTAGGCCGTAAGATCCCTTAAAAAAGGTTATTAATTTCGAAAAAATCCTCGAAAAACAGCCATGTTTGACAACTCCGGTTTCGTCGAAAAAAGCTACTGTTGCTTTTTGCCTTTTTTAAGGAAACAACTAGACAGTCCTGACAACCTTTGCGTGTGGACTTAGCAAAAGCTGAATCTATTCATTAAAAAAATATTATTTTCAGACTGAAAGGTGTACCGGGGCGTTGATCCACCATCCTCACATATTATCTACAGGGAAGGGTATGGAGAAGTCTTCGGCTAACAAAGCAAGATCATTATTGGTTCAAAGTAGACAACAGCCAGCTTTAACGCGAAGTAGGCTCCAATCACTAAGAACCCAGGGGGAAACTAACGTGGACCTTGGGGAAATTAGGAATCAGCCACGGGCTGCACCAAGGAACGCAACGACGGCTCTCAACGAACTACCATAGAAGAGGAACCCCATTTACGACATGCCATTTACCACCGACGATCCGATGATTCAGCCAGTAACTCAAACGAGGGGGACACAAGAGCAATGACAGGGGAAGGAATCCAAGGGCAGAATCATCCCAGCCGGATCTTGTCGAACAATCTGCGAATTCAGTATCAGTCCATACGACAACAACATCATAAAGGTCAGAGAACGAAATGGGACCAATCCCCAATAACGAAGTTAACGACATAGAAGAAAAAATGAATGAACCTCCGTTGGCTGCACAACTGGAAGCCTTACTCCAAGACCAGAGGGAACATGACGAGGTGTTATACGCTTTAGAACAGGAAAATCGAGCACTAAGAGAAAGAGCAGAGGCTAGAGAAAGACAGTCGCAAGCCCGGACCAATCCAGGGGAGAGTACGAAGTGAATTCTGGGGCACCGAGATGCAGCTCTTGCTGAGAAATAGGATTCGGGCACCACCACCGGTATGCATACCCGGAGGATGCCAAGGAAGAGACAACGCACCCTAAAGAGAAGTGCACAACGTCCCAAGTTACTCCATATCACAAGGAAGACAATGTCAGTTGCAACGAAGTACAATCGCAGTAAAGAGAAGGGATGCCAGTTCCACCGCAGATGGGAGAAGTAGTAACAGAACTGAAGGTCGTTATGGATCAGCTGACAGACTTAAAATCAAAGCAAGGGAATACAAGCTGGAAGAAGCCAAACAAGAAGCCAGGATGACCCCACTCTTGGCTAGACTCGAACGAAGCAAGATACCACCGAAGTGTGCATTGCCAAATTTCACATGTTACGACGGAACTACCGACCCGACAGCCCACCTGAAATACTATCTTCGGGTATTGGCCTACTGGGAAACGAATGATGTAGTGATATGTCGGTATTTCCCCTCAAGTCTTACGGGAATAACACTGGTGTGGTTTGACAACCTGAAACCCAACTCCATATATTCTTTTGAAGAACTATCAGACATCTCCGTGAAAACTTACATGTACAACAAAGCTACCAAAGCAGGTCTGGACAGGTTATTTGCATTAGCTATTGGACCAAGGGAGACTCTCCAAGCTTACACAGAAAGATGGAAAAAGGTGTGCCAGGCTATCGTGCAATGAATATACTAAGAAGGCCGAACATATACATATTTTAAACATTCAATTTTTCTGCTTCCATAAATAATTCCGAAACCAATTTAATTCTGGCTTTTCGATTTAATTAAGTCGAAGAAACAACAACTTAAGTAGCTGCCCTTTTTCCTAAGTTCCTGTTTGGATAGTCTACTCAGAAGCAACTTTTCGACTTCTGGAAGCGAAAAAGTCAAAAAGTTAGTTTGACAATACAATTTTCAGAATGACTTTTGGAAGCAGAAAAATTAACTTTTTCTGAAGCCAAAAAACTTTTCTTCCGACTTCCGAAATTGACTTTTGCTTCTCGAAAAATAATATTCAAAAGTGCTTCTGTATCCGAACATGCTATAATTTTTTTTAGCTTTTGACTTAACTACGATCCAAAAGTTACTTCTCACAGTGTTTTCAACCACCGATAAAAAAAAAAAGTGACCATATAGTGGAAAAAAGTTTGATCTCGCACTGCTAGATCAAACTTGATCTAGCAGCGTGCGGGCCGTTGGATGGCCAATCCAACGGCCATGATGCTTCGATTCATCCCGTGCGGGAATGTCATTGTGCGCGGGATTTTTCATTTCGCACGGGAATGCATCAGGGCCGTTGGATTGGCTCATCCAACGGCTCACGCGCTGCTAGATCAAAATCGCGTTCCCATATAGTTGATGTGATGAGGTGAAAAAAAAGTAAAGGCAATGGACGGTCAATAGCAAAAGTGTATCAAGTGTATCAATTGGACACACTTCTATATGCACTAGTACAACTGAACTGAGTAGAGTTTCAGTACGATTGGTGTTTCAACCACACACGAGTTGCTGCTGCAGCAAAACCCAAAAGCAGCAGCACAAGTCAGTTTTCACTCCCGACCCGGATAACAATAATAAGAGCATCTTTATTTAATTTTACAGCTCAGTATTTTCCCTCAAAAAAGAATCCACACTTTTGGTAATTCCCTCCCGAAAAGACAGTACTGCCCTTAACAAAAGACGGTTTTGACCTTACCTAAACATACGATTATCAGGAAACCCTTTCGCTATATAGATCTCTCCTACCTCTTCAGTAGTCCCTCCCTTACTTATATTTCAGGGTTCATCATCGTGTGTTAAACTGTTCGACTTCTTCTTCTTCATCTTCTTTACATCTTCTTCTTCTTCTCTGTCTCTTTAATCCCCTTCTCTCTCTCTCTCTACCGAAGACTCAGAATCTTCACACAGAGGAGGTAATACTTTTTTTTTTTTTTTTTTTTTTAAGATTTATTTTGATTTGTTCTTTTTTGATTGATTGATTAGGTAATGATTATACACTGTATGATATGATACTTGTGTGATTTGGTGTTAGGTTGTTTGATTCGATTTGGTGAATCATGTGCAAGATTAGTTATGACTACGGATCTAGGGTTTTGTTTTTTTAATTTATTAATTTTTTGATTTTGTATGCTTCTGTGTGTATGATCGTGCCGTTTGCGGTTTAGGTTTCTCGTTTCTGTTCTGATTCGAATCTCTAGGGTTTTAGGTGTTTTGTGTTTGGGGTAAAAAGTGTAAGTGTGGTTTCTAGGGTTTATGGAAAGTGTAGATTTTAGGTTTTGGTTGTTGTTTCAGAGGTTATGATGCTGTTGATTCCAACTTTGTTCCATCTACTTGTGTGATCCTTGTTGTTATAGATTCAGATCTTGTAATGGTGAAGCCCTAAAGACTTTTGTTATTAGGGTTCATAGTTTGATTTGATTGGTCACTTGTCTTTGTATATAAAAAATCTAGATATAGGTGTGATTGCTTAAACTAGATTTTTATGTTGGAGATCGCATCAGTTAAATCTACTTACAGATTCGGTACGCCATGTTTATTTCTTATTTAAGTTCTAATTGGATTCGGCAGTAACACCATTGATTTAGCTTAGTGAAACTGCAGTGTTAGTTTAAATTTAGGTTTGGGGGAATGCCTTTATTATGTGCTTTTATATTTCTGATTGAATATTTAAACTACCATATCTAACTGAAGCTGGATTTAATGCAGAGATGGCAACGGAAACTCCTATAGTTGTTCCAAGTGCTCAAGTGGTTGGAAACGCTTTCGTGGAGCAATACTATCACATCCTTCACCAGTCACCGGAGCTGGTTTTCAGGTTCTACCAGGACTTGAGTGTTTTGAGTCGACCAGGGCCAGATGGTGTTATGTCGACGGTATCCACCATGGAAGTAAGTCTTCTAGGACCGACATTATCTTCTAGGACCAACATTATCTCAATTACTGTACCTAAATTATTAATATTGCACTCTTTGGATCCATCGACCTCTCATTTTTTATCAGAAACTTTTCAGGTTTAATACTGTTTTTATTTTTTGTACTTTGTGTCTGGTAAACAAGGGAAACATAATGCCCGAAGTAAAGAAATCTAAATGGTGATAAAAATCCTCATGGTTTAATTAGCAAGGAGAATGTTGTAATGACAATTTTTTTTTTAAAACTGAATTGGGGTTGGTGGATTCTGAAGCCTTTAGGATGTTGAGAATTGTGTGTGTTATCTCTTTAGGATGTTGGCATTTTATTGCGTGATTCTCATTACTTATTTTTAATTTTACCAGGACATCAATGCAAAGATCCTATCCTTAAACTCCAAGGAGTACAAGGCAGAGATAAAAACTGCAGATGCTCAATATTCTCACAAGGATGGTGTAATTGTTCTAGTAACGGGATGTCTATTTGGGAAGGACAGGATAGGAAGAAAGTTCACCCAGTCTTTTTTCCTTGCCCCACAAGAGAAGGGTTACTATGTTAGAAATGATGTTTTTAGGTATGTTGACGAGGGTCAAGTGTTGAAGGCCGAGCCCGTGGTTGTTAACGGTACAAGTGAAAGCATTACAGCAGCTCCAGTGGCTCGTGAACTTGGTTGGTCTCTCATTCTCTTATTTTCCGTTGTTTGTTTTGTGTAATTTGTGTAAAATGGCCCATCAGACTTGACTGTTGTCTTTCTTTTCAGAACCCTCTCATGTCCCCGAAGCTGCTGTGCCAGAAACCACAGCACCTATTGCAGAGGCAGAGGAGCTGACTAATGGTCCCGAAGTCTATGATCATCTGAACAATGAGGAAGAGGAGGCTGTGCAGGAAGAGGTTGTTGAGGAGCCTTCTCAAGTTCAAGTTCAACCAGTGCAAGAAGAAGTTCGTCAGTTGTCAGAACCTGCTGAACCAGTGGTGCAAGAAGATGCTCCAAAGCAGTCATATGCTTCAATTGTGAGTTCAATTCCAACAAATTATTTTTGATATCTATGTACATAGTTCCTCCTTTAATATCATTAGTGATATCAAAATTTTACATGCAGGTTAAAGTTGCAAAACCAAATGCTGGGTCTGCTCCTGTGAATGTGCCAACTAAATCTGTAAAGGTGAAACCTGCTAATGTTGGGCAAAAGGCGCCTGCGCCTGCAGTACCAACTCCAGCACATGGAGCATCAGCCCCTAGTAGCAACAACACTTCTGCAAATAGCAATGTCGCAGAAGAAGGTGACTCTCATTTACTTTTACTTCGACGTTTATGACACATCATTTATTTATGGGAAAATTTTCAGTTCCGGGCCTCTGCCTTTTGTTTAATTCAATCTTAAAAATGCTGTCTTTGTAGTTTAACATAATACACATTCATTTTACAGTCTATAAACCAATTTTCTGTAAATACCTTGTTTTAATATTGGTTGGTTAGCTTGCTTGTCATTTCATTATGAATTTAAATTTACTTTTCAATGTTTTGCATCCTATCATAGTCGAGGGCTACTCCATCTATATCAAAAATCTGCCAATAACTGCAACGGACGAACTGGTTGAGAAAGAGTTCAAGAGTTTTGGGCCAATTAAGCAAGGAGGAGTTCAAGTCAGAAGTAACAAGGTTAGTTTTGTTTATGCATCTCTTTTGTCATAAAGTTGTCAGTTTCTTTAATCAGATTTAATTTACAAGTTATCTGTTGGCAACAGGGATTCTGCTTTGGCTTTGTTGAATTTGAACAGTTGAGCTCCATGCAAAGTGCAGTTAAGGTATGAGCTCTGTCATAGAAAGATGGTTATTCTGGCTGTGTTTGTTTAACGTTTTTGTTTAACATTTAGTACGAAACAATAACAATATATTTTTTGAACCCCAAATTTCTGAACCCCAAACTGTTAGTTCTGCTTTGGCTGCTCACTGCATGTTACTCTGATTCCAATTCTGGAATAATAATAAGTATCTTCTCTCTCTCTAGTCAATTCACTCGTGCAGCAATATAAGCACATGGTATTTGTCTCTGATTTCCAAAAAAAAAAAACTATTATTCACTCTTTGCATAGATGACTGTGGTGTGCTGTTATGCTATATATGTTAGATTGCCTTCGAATACCTCGTATCTGTATATCTGTTGCAAGAAATTCTTATAATGATCTTATTTGTTAGGCACAGAAGTTAGGTCAAGCAAGAAAGGGTAACTTTTCCCTCTTGGGAAGCACCCACCCTTGCTTTCTTCATATTCTTATGGTGTAAATCTGATTGTTTGATTTTGCAAGCCACGGTTGGCTGTCCACAAATAACCAATCAACACTACATTAAGTTCTCAAGATCCTTGGGTCATCTAGAGCCATCGAAACCTCTTAC
Source organism: Papaver nudicaule (assembly GCA_023529015.1). Lineage (NCBI taxonomy): Eukaryota > Viridiplantae > Streptophyta > Magnoliopsida > Ranunculales > Papaveraceae > Papaver > Papaver nudicaule. The sequence continues at coordinate 15,141 of JAJJMA010120878.1, forward strand.
ATATCAGTTTTGGCTTCTTGAGTCGCACTTGATTCATGAGTCGATGCGCTTGAGAAAATACATATCAGTTATGCATACCGGATTATGCTACCCTAGATTTTGTAGCTGCAGGTGGAAACAAACAAGAGCACTTGTGCTTGTATTCTGTATTATAAATGTTCACATTAAACACATTTGTCTTTGTTCCTTGTGCAAGAATTAATTAATAAATCTCTTTATCTTTATTAATATTCAGGCTGGAATGCTTTCTATTGGGTCTCGCCAAGTTTTTATCGAGGAAAAGAGAACCACAACAAGAGGCAAGTGAACCATTTCAGTAGTTTTATCTTTATTTGTTGTTTGTGGGGATATCTCAACTTGTTACATTGTGTAATGTCTGACTAATACCCAGTACTTGTTTTTGCAGTTGGTGGAAGAGGGCGTTACCCTCCTGGAAGGGGTGGTGGATTCAGGAATGATTTCAGGGGTGGTCGTGGTGGCAATTTCAGTGGCGGACGAGGATACCCAAGAAATGATTTTGGAAACCGTGGGGACTTCTCAGCACGACGTGGTTCATCTGGAGGACGTGGTGAAGGCTATCAGCCAGTGGAGCAGAATGGGAATGGAAAAGTTGGAGGTGGTCGTCAAGGTGGGATGAACCAGGACACTGTTACTGCTTGAAGATGTTGATGGTGGGTTTAGATTTTTTTTTCAGAGATAGAGCGGCAAAGTTTTCTGTGATCAGTGTTCGATACCTCTTGAAAGGAGGTCGAACAATGGTGACGATAGATGATATAATTTCGACATTGCATAGAAGTCATTTCTTTCGACTCTGGAATGTAGTATACTTTGAGCTGAGAGTTTACTTAGATGTAATTTTTTCCCCCCCTTCACTTTTTGGAAGTTCCTATTCCAAATTTTGTGTGGTAGCATTGTTCATATTCAACAAGGATTGGATGCCCTATTGGTATACCGTAGGTATTGTCTTAGTAGATCTCTTAGGTTTTAGAATTCTTCTAGGTAATTTAATTAAGAACTTAATTTGTTCGGCATTTTGGAAGATAACCTGGCCCATTGATTGACAATCTTTTTCTTTTGTTTTTTTTTTCCGTAAACATGCAAAGTTGAATTTGATTAAGCTTCCATGACTACCTTCTTTCCAACAATTCAAGAAAATAATTGTCTTGGGTAGTAGAAGAAAGTTAACACTTAGAAATCAAGTGGATTTCTGTAAGTTGGATACAAAATTGGATGCTGCAAATGCAGCTGAACCCCCAAGAACAGAAACAAGAGCCACCAAAACCTGCAAGACTATCTCCCATGGGTAGTCCTCAGGGACAAGGTAAGCACATACTGGACCAAGAACAAGTAAACCCAGACTCAGGTTAAAGAGAGTCACCGGTGTCCCTGGATCTGTTGCCGCTGACAGCACTCCAAGTTCCTCAGCTTTCGAGAGCAGTCCGAGCCTCTCTATCGTCGACAGGGACAGACCGGCTCTTTCGGCAGTCGACAGAAGGCCAGCTTTCTCAGCTTTTGTCAGAAGCCTAAGCTGTTCTACTCTTGTGAGAAGCTTGATTCTTGATCCTGCTGTTGTGGTCTTGCCTGCTTTGACTACAAACACCTGCATTGCATCAAGGAAGAGATCCCCAAGTTTTAAAATAACAGAGATATACCATACTTCAGACCCAGAATAGCTTCTAAAATGAACTTACCTTTTTAGAGGCAGCAGCAGCAGTAACAGCAGGAGAGGTGACGAAGCTTAATTTCTGTGTAGCCATGGATGGAATGAGTAGTGCTGATCTTGAATTGGTACTACTACTACTACTACTACTACTCCTTTGGATTGAAGGAGATGGTGTGACAAATAAAAGTCCCCTACTACAGATACAAACTCCCATATCTATCTATCTCTCTATTATGATTTCTTCTTCTCTTGAATAATGATGAATTCTATCGGCATTAGTTGAGTGGACAGAAAGAGAGACACATAGATAGATACCAACGGATGTCCGCGGTTTTGTACCTTGGGTCCAAAAGCACTTGTCGTGGCACAAATTTTATGGACAAGGGTTTGCATACTTTATTATTCCCCATCCCAAAGTACATGGCTGATGGCTATGGGGTACCTTATGGGGTGGCTTAAAACATTTTTTTTTTTTTTAAAAATAAATATGAAAGGTTATATTAAAGGACCGAAGCCTATTACCTACAAGTCCAGGTAGCTAGGCAAAGAAATAAAGCAACATCCCCTATCCCGATGCAGATTAGTTTTGAACTCAGATCGCTGGTATCACCACCAACCGAATTTACCACTGTATTATAGTAACATCTGCGGAGTGATGGTTTTAAACGGACTAATAGGCCGAACATTAGTCGCTTGAGAAAAGAATTTGCACACATGCGACTTCATCCAAATAATTTTATTTAATTTTACACCATTCGTTCGTGTTTTGTACAAATCACCATAAGAGCAAGCACTATCGTTGTCAAAAAATACCCAAAATCACCGCAATGTAGTCAAGATATGGAGAGAGAAAAAAACACAACTACCTATGGTTTCTTGAACAGTTACTCAATAAACGGGAAATAGGAGGAGCGGCTACTTAAAAACCGCATATCCCGAAATATCCCTAAAAATTCGAAATATCAGTTTAGGGTCAGGGTTTTGGTAATAAAAGTTTTTTTTTTTAATACGACTACTTGAAAACCATTGCGGCTTTTAGGTAATCGATAGATAAGCCATGTCTACAAGGGGGAACATATGAGAGGAATTTCTCCACATTTTTTACTTTTTAAGCATCATAGTGCTTGCTCTAATACTTGAAAGTTTTCTTTTTATTCTCAAAATGTCTATAATCCGCTTTGAAGTCATATTCAACACATAAATGTTTTAGGAAATTTATATATATAATAACAGAGTTTTTTTAATTGCTCACATTCACCGGAGCTTCTGGTTGAATCTGGCCCCACCAAAACAACTTTCCAATTTATTTTAGGATCTCACATAAAATCTTAATATAAGATAATATCTAATATATCTCACATAAAATCTCAATATGAAATCTTAATTTTAATAGTAAGAGAACGGGTAATAATATTTTAAAAATGATAAACTATCTAATATATCTCACATAAAATCTCAATATAAAATCTTAATTTAATAGTAAGAGAAAACGGATAATAATATTTTAAAAATGGTAAATAATTAAATTAGAAACGAAATCACATAAATATATATTTTTCAACGGAGTTTTTTTAATTGCTCACATTCACCGGAGCTTCTGGTTGAATCTGGCCCCACCAAAAAAACTTTCCAACTTATTTTAGGATCTCATATAAAATCTTAATATAAGATAATATCTAATATATCTCACATAAAATCTCAATTGAAATCTTAATTTTAATAGTAAAAGAAAACGGGTAATAATATTTTATAAATGGTAAACTATATAATATATCTCACATAAAATCTCAATATGAAATCTTAATTTAATAGTAAGAGAAAACGGGTAATAATATTTTAAAAATGGTAAATAATTAAATCAGAAACGAAATCACATCAATATATATTTTTCATCATGATTTCATCGCATAATTAAAAATTGATCATCAAAATTAATAAATATCCAAAGTCCAATTACACCTTTATGATTACGCTAATCCGAATTACAATTTTAGACTACTAAGTTGAAACTAAAAAAAATTACTAATCGAATTGGGAGCAAAAAATTAATTTAATACTTAATTCGAGTTATAGATAGTTATACCTTGATCAAACTGTCCATTCCTCCGCAATCCACATAATCCTATCAAATGGTCATAATACAAAATCATTAGGAAAAGAACGGTAAAAAATGATATTTAGAAAGACTACCAATATTATTTTTCATTCAAGAAAAAACAAAAAAACAAAAGACATAATGTAGAGAAGAAGAAATCCGTAGCAATTTTTTCTGTATAGTCAAAAAAAAAAAATTCTATAAATTTTCTAATACAATGTAATCCCATATTATTGAAAATATTTTATAAATTGCAGAAAATAACGAGAAATCGATATTATAGGAAACTCTATAATTTTAAGGATATTATTTGGAGAAGAATAATCATTTCAAGAAAAAAAATATATTGTTTTAAATATGTAAAATGCACTTTAAATCTTTTGGACATAAATACTTTATTCCAATTTATTGTGGTAACCAAAATATATTACAATTATATAATTTCTTAAATATTGATTGATATTATTCCTAAAAAGAAAAAATATTGACGAAAATTAAAAGATGCTTAGATTTTGTTAAGTTACGATAACAATTCACATTTAGAAATTATATCAATTTAAGATATTGAATTATATTTTTTTCCCAATAAAGAAATATTAAGAAAATTTCTGAGGTTTGGTATTTCATTCACTATATAATGCACTCGCACGTTCTGCTTTCTTCTTCCAGAGTTTTATGTTCTTTCTTCTGTTTTAGGTGTTAATATTTGGTAAATTATATTTTATTATGTTTGTTATTTCTATTTTAGGTTTTAATTCCGGTCTAAATTATTTTCTGTTATTTGTTATGCATGTACTATTGGAAGTGGCAACCATTGAATCGGCAATAACAGATGCGGCAATGCGAGAAGATTAAAGGTAATGAAATTAATCTCGATATTTTTGGGTTTTGGGTTTGTTTTGGTTTTTGTCGGCAATCCTGATATTTTTGTGTTCTACGGGTTTTGTGAGATTCTAACCATCCTATTTTAATTTTCTTTGTATCGATTTAATTTTGAGTTTTAAGGAATTTGTTAGAAATAATAATTTACAAGAAAACAGAGGTTAGAAGTTAAAATTTTACAATTGCTTCTATTTAGTATCTAATAATCTATGAGTTATATGTAGTGCGGATATCGGTACGGGTTTTAGCTGAATAATTAGTAAATGTGCTTATGGTGCAGACAGAACTTGGATGAGTCAAACGATTTTTATGTTATGCAAACATGCGATGGTTCGTAAACAACAGGTTTGTGATCATCAGCACAATAAAATTGTGTTTGTATTGAACTTTCGGAATAGTGATTCCTCTATTATCCGTATTGTAGTAACTCGATATTTTTCTCTTTGTCTTGGAAAGTCATTTTTTCAGTATCTATAAAGGCATATGCACAATCACAACCCGCAAAGACGCCTCGGGGTATGTATGGTAACCGGAAAGAACTTATAATATGATATTTTCTGAAAGAAGGAGACATGGTTTGATATGTTTTAAAAAGTGATAGCACATTCAAAGTAACATAGTATTGGTTTTCTACGTTGGTGTCTTCCTAAGCAAAGAAGTGTAATTTTTTCTTCATATTTAGTCAACTTTTCTTCAACAATTGGACTCAGTTTTATAAACAGTGGCAGCTTGAGTTTATTAAATTCATGAATCATTCATTTGAAGGTAAAAGATACATGGAAACTGTGTATCGTCCTAACATTTATATATTTGAAGGTAAGCTCCTTAAAATTTATATGAATTATACGCAAAGTTGGAGCTACATCCCAGATATTATTTGATTGATGTGCTACATTGCGACTGGAAACCTAAACTTGCGCCCATGAAACTTGAAATTTGTCAACAGAGCCATATGTTTATGACTGTGAGTTTGACACATCATGAGAATTACATTTCAAAGTTGCAGCATTGAGCTCTTTTGACATGGTTTGATATCTCGGAAAGAATACGGAAAGGCAAACCCAGATGGGGGACACTAGAAATTGTTTGACGGGGAAAAACGAGACTGCGTGGAGAATGCCGTAAATAGTCATTTGGGGGTGCTAAGTTTTTTATGATTCGGGTTTTTATATGTAGCCTCAGGTGCATTATATATAAACCAAGGTAAATAGAAGTTGATTTCAGTTTTAGACGAATGAATTTGATCAAATTTGATTAGTTAATTAATGCAGTTTAACTGTAATTGGCGAGCTCCAATCTCTTATTATGAAAGAATTCTTTGCAAATGTTATTTAATTTGATCGATTTGGGGTTATTATAGGCTTATCTTACAACTTAGTGACCTTATAAAAACCTCCCTTCGATAGGCACGAATTTAGCCCCACGGTTAATCTACAAGTGTATATAGACGATGGACAAATCATGTGTTTTTGTTATGCCAAAACAAGAGATGCGCTCTCTTGGAATTCATGAATAGTATATACTTATTATATACAAAATCATATATATTCACGATTCAAGGGTTACAAAATATTAGTTTAATTCAGAAAACAGATTCATATGCATCACTGATTTAAATAAACATGTGAATGTATTCATTTCAAAAAATAAACATGCGAATGTATAATCATCGAAAATAACGGGTATCGAAACACTTTGTATATGAGTAATGCACTATCTAGATTTACATCTCAATCAAAGTTACATTTTACTGGTACTTCAATTAACAAGCTTAATAATATTTGTACTCACCGAATAATTCGCAGAGTACACATAAACTAACTTCACATATAACTGATTAATAAGTTTATCCAAAAGAATCAGTGTACATGTAATTCGCAGATCCATCATAGCTCTTCAATACACACCCATCCATACACATTCTCAATTTTTTATATGATTCAACATATAATCCCTCGGTTTTCCTATAACAATTTTCTGGCACACATGCACACTTACTTAGTACATATGTGATTAACAGGTTTGTCCTATCTTTTAGGGTGTTAATCTAAAATCTAACGACACATACGAATACACACGTATTCCATTAATTCGAAATCCAATTTATTTTGTTTTGCAGAAACGCACAATATCACAAGTACACTACGCCACAGGGGCCTGTTTGTAACGCTTATAGACGTTGCGCAGAATTAAAGCAACGTCTATTAGCGTTGCGAATACGGCGTCACAAATTTTTCGTGACGTCTATTAACGTTGCTCTAATTAATTAAAGCAACGGAATTTCCGTTGCATCTTCCGTTGCACTTTTTTATTTAAAGCAACGTAAGTAACGTTGCAGAATTTATTTAGAGCAACGTTTTCTGTAATTTAGGCAACGCTTATAAACGTTGCGGATTTTTTAATTAAAATTAAAAAAAATATAAAAATTTGTAATTAGAATTTTAAAAAAATCAAATACTGTATTTATGTATTACAAAATCTGTATTTCTACAAAAAAAAAAAAAAAAAAAGTCACTGACAAAATCCAAAGTAGGCTTCACTATACATACAAACCAGAAAGTCATACAAGATAGCCAATCATACATATCTTGAGATAGCAACAAAAATTTTGAACAGAGACGCACACAATAATAAGAATCCACAGTAAACAAACACCACTTGTGCACACATGAGCATTCCAAGGACTTGAAACATATTTGCAATGACTACATATTCATACATGAGCTTTCAGATGCAGCAACCAAACCTGGAACTGCCTCCTCAGCAGAATTAGGGTGTGGGACATGCCGTTTTTGTTCCTCTTCATATAGTCTCTTATACATTGCAACTCGTTAGCCTGTCAAGAAAAGCTGCACTCAGTGACCAACTAGACTGAAAACTTCAACCATGGCAGTAAGTAAACGTCACTGAAAAAAGAGAAATGTGTGCTATACAACTCATAATGTTAACTCAAACCTAAAAATGATTACAGTTGTCAAGGAATGATACTAGTAAAAACAATGTGCAGTCAAGCTTACGAACCCCATTCAGGAGTTATAGATGTTTAGATAATCAAACTTGACACATTTTGTAGGTTATCAACTCTCTGGGAGGAACCAATCCAATGGTGATCCAAAATGGGAACTAAGAACTATCAATGGATCTGCGGGAGTAAACTATATCCCATGACAACACCTTCATATAACTCCAGCTTACAACTGCTTGTGTTCTTGGAATAGGGATTCGCGTCAGTGTGGGAGATTCAAAAACATCCATCAATTACTTATTTATCCTACTCTATGCAACATTATCTGCATGACTAAAACAACAATGCATACAAGAGTTATTGCAAAGTGGACTCACCATCATTGCCGCTAACAGTAACAAGATATCTTTGAGCAACTAAGTCCACTGCATGTCCATAGCGAGGTCCAGGACCAGAATCTTGAACGACAACTCTACAGTCACACCAACAAGAGAAACAACCAACAACTTTACACCACGGAGATTCAAAGTAAAGAAACGCAACAAAAACTGACAAAAAAAATGAACAAAGAAACCGAATTGATCTCATTCCTCACCTATGCCATTGCCACTTGAATATACATCTGAATGTTGATACCTAGGGGAAAGAGACACCCCAGGTGCAAGAGTCCATTCCCATTGACCATTCCATGAGCAGCCCATACGCATCTGACAGCGGCTGTATATACATTCAAATAACTAATGATCTGCCAAAAGTGCATGACAGTTACAAGGACACAAACAAAAGATATTCAATGATGTTATATATATCTGATATCTCTATCTTGTCATTCCCACTTGCAAAAGCAGAAGGCTATGAAGGGAAACACAACACAAGTAGCTGCTAACCATGTGGTACACAAGATACAAATTGGCACAGAATTGACTATATCAAGTTCAGATAGAACAATGCCTGAGGTGTCTCTTACCCCACAAAGGACAACTCTGCAATCACACCAATAAGAGAAACAACCAACAACTTAACACCACAGAACTTCAAAGTAAACAAACACAAACAAACAAAGAAACTGAATTGATCTCAATTCTCACCTATGCCACTTGAATTTATCATTAGTCAACTCAAGCACATAAAGATCATCCGTCGAATGCCCAGCAGGACCAATTCCACCCTAACAAAAGAAAAACACAACAAATTTCTAAACTTAAAAACAAAGGGTTCACACAACTCAAATCAATTCCACCAGAAAATCTCATCTTTACCTGGAAAACAACCACGGTACCAACAACAGCTGCAGCATGAGCCACCCTAGGTGATGGTGGTTCACCAGCCGGTCTCATCCTTCAAAATTCAAACCCAATTCAAAATCAAAATTAGGGCTTCTAAAAAAACAGACCCAGAATGTCATTCAGCAATTAAAGTACTAAAAACACAAAAAAGGTGATACCTTGTCCATTTCCTAGTAAGAACATCATAACAATGAACAGAATTAGTAACACCAGCTAATCTTATACCAGAAGCAGAAGAAAAAACACCCCCTTCAATAGCAGTAGCACCACCAAAGAGTATGAACAAACATAAATCCTAAATCCATTAACTTCCGCGGAGAAGAAGAAGAAAGAAGCATAAAGCACCGAAAATGAGAAAAAAGAAAAGAAAAAAGATTAAGAAGAAGAAGATACTAGGAAGCAAAAACCACTTCTTTACCAGTAGTCAACCCCTTCTACAATCAAACCAAAAAGACATTTTCGTAACCCTAGAAATCGAATCAAACTGAAAAAGAGGAGATTGGGAGAAGGGATACAAACAGATCGAGAAGAACATCTTAGGTAGAAGGGATTTTGATTTATGGTTCTTCAGATCGAGAATTCTTCTGTTTTTTTTTTCTGGTTGAATAGATCGAGTTTTTGGTACATGGGTTTTGATTAGGATGTAGCGATTAGGAAGACAAGGTTAGGTAGAAGGGGTTTTGATTTAGGGTTCCTCAGATCGCAGAAGAAGAGTATACCTGAAATCAACAACAACCCTTTCTTCTTCCTAGTCTTTATTATCTGTTTTGTGAAATCAAGCATTCAACAGAATCAGAAAACCCTAATTACTCACATAACCAGTAATTCCATTACCAAAAGCAACAAATAAGAATTTAAGAACGTTACCTTGTTTGTACTTCCTCTGAAATGAATCTCTGATTTGAAGAAGAAAGAAGATTTGAGGGAGAAGTGAGAAGAGAGATCTGGTCGAGAGAAGAGAAAGTGAGAGAGCTGAGAGAGTGAGAAAGTGAGTGTCGGTGGTGGTGTTATAATAAAGTTTTTTTTTTTTTTATTTAATAAAGGAAAATCTATTTTCCGGTGAAAAGACATATTAGCCCTCTAAGGCGCAACGTTACTAGCAACGTTATAACGTTGCCTAATTAATATATATTAATAAATATTTAAAGCAACGTTAAAAAAAAATTGCGCAACGTTATTTGACGTTGCCACGTGCGAACGTCAAAAAACGTTGCAGATGCGAAAAATAAAACGTCACAAATCCGGGCCTGTGGCGTAGTGGTATGCTACGTTGAAAATAATTTACAAGTACACAATACTGTATATTCACAAGCTTAAAATTTTTTTTTTTTGATAAAAACAAGCTTAAAATACACATAACATATAATGTAGGGAAATAAAGTACTTAAAATAGACTCGATTTACAGTCAGTGAACGAACAATTCCAGTTTTAAATTAGCACAATCATGTAATATGTTCAATCAATCCAACAAATTCACAGATCTACTCCCTTGGTTGTTCTTAATAATTTTATTTAAAAAAAAATAGTTTAACCTTTTGGTATCCATTGAGAATTAATTTCAAAATGTCACCTATGATCGTTCATAAACAAAGTAGAGCAAACAAACCCGTGCGTAGCACGGGTGATAAACTAGTTATTATATAAATTATACAGTAAATTATTTAAAATAAGTTGGTCCCAGATTAAAGTGCTTAAAACCAATTTAAAAATGGAAAAATGTAACATCATCATCGTTGTCGATTTCAGTATGGTATTCAATCTGTGGTACAATCTAGCCTCTTTTTAAACACTAGGCAAGAGTTTTTCCGAAGAATCACTAGTTCTTCTCCATCTTATTTTTCCTATATTCTCTTCCTGTTTTGGATATGAAAATTTAGATCTACCGATCAAATTTAGGAAACCATAGACTATTGAATAAACAAATTTAAATTGGGTTCTCTTAGCTCTTTGATATTAGTTATCCGAAGAACAAATTTCCCCGCTTTATCAATATGCTAGGTGAGAGGTGGTGGTACACTACACACACCTTTCATTTTGTCGGGTTCGCCGTGGGATTTCGCACAACTCATGGGTCTAAGATTCGGTGAAGATCGTTTACTATTGACAGACTAGGATGCAGAAGAATGGGAAAATTATTCCAGTGCTAATGTTAATTTTTTGATCCATTACCTTCAGGCCGCTACAGGAACACCTAAGGAAGGAGCTGCAAATCCCGAAACCGCTAGTGGAGGTGGTAGTGCTGGTGGAGGTACAAGTGCAAGTGGTAGTGCTAGTGGAGGTATAAGTGCAAAGGGTAGAGGTGGTCGTTTTGGCACCAAACGGTTAAGGCGTAATGATGAATTTGAGGAAGACCAAGACAGAGAAGGGTTTCCACTGAAGAAGGTGATAGGATAACGAGGAGGGGTTGATAATAGTTACTGCTGCGAACCGTGATCGTTTGAAGATAAAGTTGTACCAAAAGAGTAGTATCCCATGTGCATCGATCAGGAAATGGTTAATGGAACATGGAAATAACCGAAACCAAGATCCTGAGGTAGTGGCACATTGAGTTTTGTTGTACAGCGTAGGAAAAATGTTATTCCCAAACTCCAGGGAAACACTTAGTATCAAGTGGATGAAGGTGTTTCGTAACCTGAAGGACCTAGCCAAATATGATTGGGCCAGTGCTGTGTATGCAAAAATATACCTCAGCTTGAATAAATCTGTGTACTTAAGTTCGAAGTTGGAGTGCTATTGGTACATCCTACAGGTATAAATACATTACATTGTGACTTTGTTTCTATTGTTTAACATATACTTTAAATAACGTTGTGACTTTGCTTGATTTTGCAGCCTTGGTTTTCGTGCTATTTTGGTTTTTTACATCCAAACGTTAAGGAAAATCTTACAGACGATAAGGATCCATGGTCGGCCGCCAAAAGGTACGATGCTCTCGAATGGGCGACTGGTACTGGTAAACAAAAATCACCAACATTTAAAAGATTTTTCTTTTATTAGAGTACAACTTGATATGCTTAATAGCAAGCGAGTCAAGTGGCATCGTTGGGAATATAGTAGACATGCTCACAATGCCAATATTCAGGTTGCTATACAAATTTCTGTTGGGCAGAGAGTGTTTTGGGATCCAGAGGGTAATAATGTTTTGTACTTGGGAGAGAGGTGCCTTAGGCAGGTAGAGGGAATACAGGGTATACCGATTGTTCCGCCTGATTATATAGCTGGGTTGTCAGCCATTCAGTTGATTGGAATTGAGTGTGCATCGAACCATGGTCATTACGAGGAGGTCAGTGAAGATGGATATGTTGAGTTTTAGAAGCAAAAGTCTATCGGCGTATACCAAACGGATCCGGTTCAGAATACTGAAAATTCCATTTTAGTCAGACCAAGTGGTATCCATATCACTGAACTAGGACCAGGTGGTGAGCATTATCCTTTCGTACCACAGATGAGTCAGGGCCATGATCCAGGCTTCCCTATTGGTAGGTGCTCAAAACACCTATTCAATAGTACCTAATTCATACACTTTAGTCGTCTAATGCCTCGTACATTCTTTATTCTACACCGTTTTCTATTTTGAAGTCATATTATACAAAATGAAGCAAAAACAACTCAATTCACTATTTGGAGACATATAAAGTTGATGATCTTGAACACAAGAAGGATGCTCAAATGTGTTGCAAACTAAAATTACTGGAGGCGGGCACATTGTTTTACATTGAAATTATAAAGGCAACCCTTCTGAGTTTCCGATTGCTACTAGGGGCCACCCCATCTCTCAACTTTAAAATCAGAACGCGGTTTGGCTTCAGACTCAGTTCAAGTCTCACTGAACTTACGATGCAGCCATCTTCCAGTGGTGACCAATAGTCATGGGTTTGCTAAAGATTTAGAGTGACTTGAAGACAACATGAAAACAAGAAAAGAAGAAGAATGGGGTTCGAGTTTCAACAATATAAGCAGGATGGATACCAACTGGTAAAGAATGGGTTGGTTTTGACGACGGTTTGGGGTTCACATTTTGGCAGTACAATGCAGTAAGGAAGAAGAGTTGATGTTGATTATTTGAAGTGATGAATGGTGAGGTTGGGCTGCTGTTAAGAGAGGGACTAAAAGCTTACACCGAGAAGTAAGAATGAGAGTCAGGTTGAGGAAGTCGAAGGTCAGTGCAAAGCAGTAATGGTGCGAGTTCTAGAGAGGGTTTTGAGTTGGGTTTTCATCGAAAGAAACAGAGAAAGGGGAAGAAGTTGCTACCATTCTGTGGAGAGAAGATTAAAGGACGTCGTATGATGTAATCTTCTTTATTTTCTAAACTATTGTTCTTAATTACAAATTGATTTAGAGGAGATTTTACCGTTGAGAAAGAGTGGTTTATATGGGGTGTAATGGTTTATATGGGCTGTAAAGGTGGTGTGAGTTAAAGAAAGTCAAACAAAAAAATAATAATTTAGGGGCGACCACTCAGTGAGCGCCAAAAATTGGGCGTACACTGAAAGAACGCTGGCGTCCACTTAGTGGCCGCAGGATGCTGACACTGAATGTACGCCCCTTAAGAACGACATAAAACTTGTAGCACATGTGAGCCAACTTTTAAGTTGTCTCAGAACTTTTTTGACCTACTATTCATCCAAAAAGGGCACCACAGTGCTGGCTCTTACTGCCGTTATCAAATTTTATGCTGAAGTTACACTTGGTGGAAACTTCAGGTGGCCCCTAACAATACTCTGATGTGCTGTGGAGTATGCCAGTGAAGTGTAAACGGATAACATAGGAGTCCTACACAGACTCCCAGAGCAAATACATTTGCTGAGATTTGAGAGAGAATCAGAAGAAGAGAAGAGATGGAGAGATTCTTTGGAAACGCATACAGAGGAGACCCAGGAGTACCACATGCAGACCCAGAACGATTCGGGAATATATGGATTGGTTCACTTGCTTTCTCTGCAATCACTTGGTTCCATCCATACATTTGGCAACTCTCTAATCAATCCAAGTAATTTCCTTAACCTGCTTTTTCTCCAATTTATATCATCCATTTGTATGTATCTCCAAAGGGTTTTCTCCATTTTTTTTTGTTTTAGGGTTTCTTTGGTTCTCATGTTATATGTTGTGCTTTGCTAGGGTTATTCTGATTTTAAGAACCTTTTAATTTGAGTTCTGACATCAATTTTTTTCTGGGAAATTCCAATTTAATTAATAGGG